>ML093284.1:57600-105100 GCA_003697995.1 Taxidea taxus jeffersonii | reverse complement strand
CACACGAACGTCTACCACACAACAGGCCTACTTTTGTGGCAATTTTTATTTTTACCTTCACAACTTCATGAGGTAAATATGACAACCCCCATTTCTCAGAACTTGAATTTGAGAAGTTCTCAAATTCTCACGAGCATGCCCAAGATCCAAAAAAAGCTTTCCAATGTTTTATCATGAACATTTTCAATAACACAGGAAAAGAGAGTCTGAAATCAATGCTCTTCCTCAATCCCTCTATCCAGCCATCAAGCCATCTTAGTTTTTATGAATTTCAAAGTAAGTTGAAATACTTTGGTATGTGTATTAACTAGAGTTTAATGTTTAAGTTCTGTTATTTTCTTCGAGACATGTTACATACAATAAAGAGCACAAATCCTAAAGGTCCCATGACATGATTTCAGAAAAGCACACACAACCCCCATTAAGTTACAGAACATGCCCTTCATCCCTGGAAGTTCTTTTCTGTCTCTCCTATGCAAATTCTCACCTCAACCTCTGGAAGCAACCAATGTTCTGATTTTTTGTGTGTGCGTTAACTTCACCTGTCCTAGCTCGTCACATCACGGAATCATAAAGTATGTAGTGTTGTGTAAGACTTCTTTCTCTGAGCAGAGTTTTGAGTCACGTTTTTGGGAGTTCATTCTGTTATTGCTGAATCCTATTTCATGGGCAAATATACCACAGTTTATGCATTTTTCCTATTGATGTACACCTGGGCTGTTTCCATTTTGGGTTGTTATAAATAAAGCTGTTATGAGCCGCCTTGTGCAAGTCTTTTTTGTGGAACATACAATTTCAAAGCACAGCAGTCCAAGTCCATTTGATTCCAAAACCCACATGTTTTCCACTACACCCCGCCGCTTCTCTGTGGTGTATCTTCCAGCACTCTGTTTATGTGGAATGTACCTCCAGAGTTTTTAATCCTAAAATGGTTCATTACAGTGTAAACACAAATGGGGAAATACGATCTTTAGACAAAAAAAAATATCCAGATAGAAATTCAGCTCTTTAAAAAAAAAAAAAAAAAAAGAAAAAGAAATTCAGCTCTTCATTAGCCATAGTCCAGTAAAATAGTCATCTTGGTATGATTTTTTTTGAAGGGCAGTTATCATTTTACCTGTTTATGCTATCTAGATAACTTCTTTCTCTAAAAGTTTTCAGTATAACTTTGTTTCCTATATGTAGAATGTAACCAATCATAACACATGGGCTAAGGTTCCTCAAATAACAGAAGAAGCATGGTTGAATTTATTATGATATGTTTAATATAAAACTGTTTAATATAAAACTATAGAATAGATCATTAAAAGAAAGACAGTATAGCAATAAAGATGTTATTCTAATACTGTAAATAGGAAATCAGAGTAAAAAATTGCATGCTGACTACCATTATGATAATTTTTCAAAACATATGTGCATATTAGTAGACACTAGAAGGGAACTTGGAAAAATTGAAAATCATCAATAATGTTGGAAAGGTAATCTTAGGCCACATTGAGAAATTTAGACCAATCCTAATCATGTGTAAATCATGTGTAAAGAGTATTTTCGGAAAAAAAAAGTGTTTTCTTAATGTTGTAAAAACATTGTATATCTGAGTATAAATCTGAAGAAAAATTTTCAAATTTAGTGCTACCGTACACTACTGTACAATTTATACATTGCACAACAAATTGTAAAACAAATTTTCCAGAAAATGATACTAAAAATGTCAGGAATCAGGGGCAGCCTTTTGTAATTTGCACAACGATGCACTTGAACAACGAAGAGGGCTGTACCTCTTATAATCTTCCTTTAAATGACACTGTCTTATTGATTTGTCAGGCTCATATCTGCTTTGTCCTGCTTAGCTATATAAATGAGCCCCCTTCTTCATTCAATCAGCAATTTTTTTTTCCCAAATAAACTACTTCTAATTTTTAAATCTTCCTCAGTTACTCTTACATGGTCTTTGGATGGAGGCATCCACCAATTTTTTTTAATGACTCAGTCTTTCCTTTAGTTTATCCTTCTTTTCATACCATGATGTCAGAAAAAGTTGCTCATCCTGTGTGACAACAGCAGCCTTTATTGGTTTGGAAGCTCTGGTCTACCTACATCACATGGTCCTTATGTTACCGAGAAGGGCAATGAATAGGAAATCAACTGCACAGAAGTTGGGAAGGCCCCCGTCCTGGCTTCCTTTACACGTAGGCCAGGCTCTGCTGAGCAGCTCACACAGCCCGGATTTTCCTTCAGAAGACGATGGCAAAAAGTAATAGGGGTCTCTGGCCCCATCCAGGCCCTAGTGGTGGTGGTCGTTGTGGCTCCCAGGTTCTTCGTGTCTAGTTAAGCTGCTGGCTCTCCTTGTAAAAGGACTTCCAGAAATTCTCCTGCTGCCCACCGTGCCACCTCACGTGGCACGTATTCCACATTGTCATTCATGGGGCACAATGAGGAAAGGGCCAGAGCTAGAGGGTGTCTCTTGATGGGAACCTGTCTTACGGCTTCTGGCACCAGGGGCCACACTAGAGGATGGGCTGGGTTCTTTGCATTCTCTCTGCAGGAAATGTCACCAAAAACCTGTGTATGAAGAGGAGATGGGGAAAAAGTACTGTGAGATGTATCAGGCAATTCTGGGATCCTGTGATGTTTGTAACTCTTGGCAGCTTTTTAGTATTTGTGACTTAGTTAAATGAATATTCACTTTTGTACCTAATTTTGCATTCTTATTTTTTAAAAGTGGGAGCCCCCCAAATTTAAAAACCTTCAAGCCCCACAAAATTTGGATCTGAGTCTGTGAATTTGAGAAATAGTGTTCTCTCCAGATGAACATGCTTAATAACCATTCCTCTGATCCTTCTCTTCTCCTCCTCTTCTCTGCTGCTGCTCTCGGAATCCAGGCTCCCTGACTGCCTGCCTTGTGCGCAGAACTTCTAATAGGTTCCCCTGACTGTGTTCTTGCTCCACAGGGCTATTTCCATAGGGCACTAAGAAGACTTCTTTTCTCATACCTAGACCCTTAAATGAATTCCAGCCCTTTTAAACCTTTCATCAGTTTCCAGTGTTCTGAGGATTGGTTTAAGTTTCTTAATGAGGTTTAAGATACCCTGAACAGTTTGACTCTAGCTGAGCTGACATATTCAGACCCATCTCCTGTCCCTGTTGGACTTGAACTCTGCAGTCTCCTCCCATTTCAGACTCTACAGTGGGCCAGCCAATCAGCAGCTTCTTGACTTGGTTTCCCCTCTTAGAGAGTCTTATCTCAGTCCTCACTGGTGGTTCCAGTCCTAACTCAGCACAACTCACTAAACCAGGAATAGACTTGTCTTGCCCAGGGAGCCCACAGGATGGGCCAGAATCCCTTTTTTCATACCTTCTCTCTCTCTGAATTAAGTTATGGATTGCTGGTATTAGTCAAGGTTCAGTGCTGGAATTTTAAGAAGGAAGAAACTCAACACAGGGAAATGAATGCTTATAAAATCATTAGAAGGCCTAAAAGATCAGATTCCAAGCAAGCAGAAATGACTCCCAGAATAATACAGAGCTGACTTAGCTGAGCTCCTGTATCCAAGGCCACCTAATAGATCTGTGAGTTCAAGAATGTGTTGCTTAAATCTAGGGATCAGACCATAACTGCCCGCCATCACTGCATTCCTCAGGAAGCTGTTGATGCTGGAATGCTGCCTCAGGAAAATTTCACAACTGCCTGATCCCATAGGCTAGCAGAAACTCCCTGAAGAGACAGAGAATAGCCTCCCCATCGTATCTGCCTGCGTGCAGATATGTATAATTGACAATCTACAGCCTGATTGCAAGGAAGTCTGGGAACTGAGACTGATATCTTTGTCTTTAAAATGAGATAATAATAGCACCCATCTCCTAGGTCTCCTATAAGAATGAAATGAATTCATATACAGAAAGTATCTAGAACAGTATCTGACCACAGTGATCCTTAATAAGTCATAGCTGTTGTTGCTACTTGCATCCAAGGGACTCCACAGAAATATAGGAAATAATAGAATAATAGAAAAATATACTAGTTCAAGAGTAATAATAGAAAAAATACTAGTTCAAGAGTAGGATAATATAAACTCTAAGGCTGGACTTTTTTTTAATCCAGATGACTTTGGACATTTCACAACATCCATCCAGGCTCAGTTTCCTTATCTGGATAGGGAGACATATGTTTTCTTTGCCCAAAGCTGCTTTTGCCAGGTGGCCAAGCTCCCTTCATTAGGCAATACCCTTGTAATTTTCTTTTGGGAAAATTATATGCTGTTTTGGTGGACCTGCCAGCTAATGCACACCACCCTTTAGCCAAGGATGGGCTCGTAACTGCCTGCCATGACAATGAGATGTTCTGTCTTGGGAATGTAGGTTTTCAGAGGTGACACAGGGACTATAAGACAGTCATTCCCAATGGCAGAATTCAGGAAAGACCATGCAATAATTCCTATTGCCCATTTCTCTAGAATTTTCCTGGTTGTTCCCATGACTTTGTTTTCCCTATTGCCCCCCTCAGTTCTAAAAACCACCCCAGAAACCAAGCAACAGATTCATTTTTGAGTAATGCTGGCCAGAGTCCAAAATTCTCTCTGAAAGGATTTTAGTGAAGATAAAATCAGATGAAGAATTTGAAAGCACTTTTAAAACCGTTAAGGTGCTACATTAAATACAGTTTATTCACCAATGCCACAGCAATAGTAACTGTAGAAAAGAAGCTATTTGTTTATCCATCCAGATCATGCACTCCATTTCTAAATAAGGACAGAAACAGCATATGACGGTAGATTGGCAAGGGATACGGTGGTGATGAACCAGAAAAGTCTACAAATCCCCGGCTTTTACAATAGCATGACCTGACTCAACAATTCACAGAGCCACATTACCCAACTGGAGGCCCTGGGTGAGATCTTTACCTTTCACATGAAAATTTGGGGGCTGGCCTGACTTCCCAGGAGAAAAGTGAGAAGGGAAAGTTCCAAGTATAAAGGATTGAAGGTGTATCTACACTTTTCAAGCTCCATCTTTAGACAGTTCATTCTAGGAAATAGCAAGGGCAGCACTGTAGTCCAAGGAGTAGGCTCCCTGCTGCCAAAGAAAGTTCTCTCACCTTTAAAGCTCAGAGAGTCAACCTGGGCATCAAGACAGAACGGATTTGCTAGGACAGAGCTTCCTAAATTGTTTTCTACAAAGTGTCCTTTGAGAGGTTAATAGGTATTCTGAGAAATTAAAAAAATTGGGGGGGGGCTCTTCCATTATCCAGAGATTTGAGAAATTGTCCATAGGGTATGCTGTTCTTAGAACACCCACAATCTTAAGAAATTTTTCCATATAGACACTAAGCACTTTTAACATAGATTTCTGCTACCTTTAATTTTAGATCTGTAATTTCTCTACAAAACAAAAAATCTTTACTTTTTAGAAGAACACAGCTTGGAAAATCTGCATTGAACTGTCTGTGGGATCCAGGTGGGCTTTACTTCTAGAGGCCTCAGACTGGAATTTGCTCTTCTCTGCTGCCCCCTCCTGATCGATAAAGGAAAGAGCAGGTCTCCCGCCGCGAGGGGCTGAAGGTATCGCAACAAGTTGCCCCCAGGGTCTACTAGGAAAAGAGAGAGCTCCTCACCCATGGTGGGAATTGGTCTTCACAGCTACTCTATGTGGTTTTTGTGACTCTGGTAAACTGTTTGTTCATGCTACATCTGTGCCTCCCCAGGTGTCCTTGGGCCCTGGAGGGAAAAGGATATGGGCAATCATTCAAAATCTCATTCATCCATCCATATGAATATTTATTATGTGCTTACTAATAGAGCAGTGATAACCCGGTACAAAGTGATGGGGATAGAACCATGAACAAGGCACTCTTGTGGGAGTAACAGAGACGTTTCCAGGCTATATGACTGGATTCATTGTACCTGTACCTGACCTTCCTTTGGTGTCCAATATCCTTCCTTTCTCTCTGTGAATCTCAAAGACTGTGAATCTCAAAGACTTCTTTCTTATCTCAGAAAACAGCCATCTTTTCAGTTTTTTAGATCCCAGCTAATGTTTGTAAGGACACTTTGCTGGTTCTTCATAAATTACCTCCTTAGTTTCATATAATTTTTGCTGTTTCCAGAACTCTTATTTTATTCTGTTTTGTACTGATATTTGAGGCAGGATCTGGGTCACAGAGTCTACTTGAAGCTACCCTGGGTGTGAAAAGGTATTCACTTTGGGAATAAATACAAATGGAATTCTTAAGATACATGTGTCATCTTCTTGAGCATGGCTTACAGCAAATGGAGTATTTTAAAAATTTCTCTCTGTAAGGAACATTCATGAGGCAGTTTCTAGCCCCTCCATCTCTTTCCTGGCTACCTCTATCCTCATAGAAACTTCTAAGTGACATAAAGAACCATCTTGCCCCCCTGCAGAGCACTACAGAGTAGCCCAGATAGGCTGAGACACTGTCACTTCAATCATCCTTATTGTATGGTATTTATATCATTCATTGGCTGGAAGAAAATAGTTCTATTTTATTGCTCTATGAACTTTTGCCAGAACTTATATCTGCCCTCTGAAAAAGGTAGAAGAACCAAGACCCATGTATTTTGATGGGCAGGACAGCAGTGCCCCCACACCCGCTCCCACCGACCCTGTCCCCAGCACCATACTCACCAGCAAGCAGAATTCGGGTTCACTCCAAAACCTCAGCTGCATCACAACTCAACTTAAATCTTTCCACAACCCACGTAACCTACTCAAGAGTCTTTAATGGATTCCCTACTTCCTAAGCAGAGTTTTGAGGATGAAAGAGAAGAAAATCAAGGTTTGAAGATTTGTATGTCTAAGAAACATAAAAAAATTGAATTAGCAGAGATGTTAATTCAAAGAGCAAGCATCTTTCACAAGATGAGCACCATTCACATGTCTTTATTGATTTATTTCTAGAAGATTAGGAGATTTGCACTTTTCTAAAGGGTTCTGCCCACAGCCTAACCTTTCCTGGACTCAGGAGAGATCTCCCTGATGCACAGTCATTGAATAAGTAAACTGATCCCTGGCCATTTCTTCTCTTCGGCTTTATAATGACATTAAGAACCACAACATGTAAGAACTTAAAGCAACCTCAGAGACTATCAAGTTCCCAGTGCCTTTTTGACAAGTAGAGAAATTGAGGCCTTAAGTGCTTAAGTAACTAACCATGTTGTGACCTACTCAATAGCTTTAGTATATAAATGAAGCCATTAATTATTATATGGTAGAATTACTAACTTCATGTCATCTTTGATCTTTATAATTATCAAAAAACATTAGTAACCTGAGGTCACTTTGGGTGCTGAGTCCGAAGATGGGCTGTTGTGCTCAGGACCCTGTGGATACAACCCTCACTTTGTCTCACCCCTGGCAAAGGACTGACAAGGAGAGAGTCTTATCCAAGGCCAAGGGGCAGGTGAGGAACAGGACGAAGATTCACATCAAGCCCTAGTAAATATAACTTTCTTTGTCCTCAGTCTCTCAAGGTGTTTCTTTTCTATTTCCTTCTTTTCCTTGCAAAACATTTAAACACCATGGAGGGCAATGAGAAATCCAAAGAGGTGGGCCTGGGTGACGCAGTTGGTTGGGTGTCCAACTCTTGGTTTGGATTCAGGTCATGATCTCAGGGTCCTGGTATCTAGCCCTGCTCTCTGAGGGGAGTGTGCTTGAGATTCTCTGCCTCTCCTTTGGCCCCTCACCCAGCTCATGCACTTGGGCTCTCTCTGTCTCTCAAGTTCTCTCTCTCAAATAAAATCTTAAAAAAAAAAAAAAAGAAAGGAACCTAAGAATGGCCAGATTTGAGGTGGCTAGGCAATTAGATGATGAATGAGGTTCTTGATGAGCATTCTGAAAGATATTTCACTTGAATCATCAGGCCAATATTGCATTATATGCTTCCCTCCCTTAGCTGACATAGGGTAGGAACCAGATGGGAGGTTTCCTGGGTTATCCTGGATAATGACTGTGTTCACTTGTCATGCAGTGACATCCTGAAGAGTAACTAACGTGAAAATATGAAGCTACTTTTGCTCCTTCACTCATTTGTTTCAAGCTTGTGACCCTCAAACATCTTTGCTCAAGGATACTGCAAAAGCATTTGAAAAACTCTTGAGAAATTCTGTAGCTCTTCATGCACTTCTAAGCTGATGTCTAAATGTTTTATCATGAATTTAAATTGTTGCAAAGTCTGTATTTTCCAGGATACTGCAGAATATATACACTCTTTGGATATGTTCATTAAAAGCAAGGAACTATTTAGATTCAATCTGTGAATAACACCTGTCACATATCATGATGGGCCTCAATGCCAAACCGAACAGTCAAATAATACTTATTCCCCACCAGGAAATATTTAAACTCATTTTTTAGTTCAAATAACCACATTAGTGTGTACCTTTCTGTGGCGGTCTTCATATTTCTGAATTCTTGTTGGAAAATAGACTGATTACAGATGGAAAGAAAAAAGAACATTTTCCATGAGTTGGAACTTGAGACCTGAAGTTTGCATGAAGAACGTGAAGGCCCCCCACCCATCTCCTGATAAAGAAATTGTTAAAAAGCAACTAGAGCTGTCAGGTCATGACAAGACATGGAGGAACCCTAGACCCATATCACTAAGTGAAAGAAGCCATAAAACCCAGCTTTTTCAAATATAACATACTGGAAAAGCCAGTATGGTAGAGATCAGTGGTTTCCAGGGTTGAGGGGAAGGAGGGATGAACAAGTGGAGCAAAGAGGAATTTTAAACCAGTGAAACTACTCTGTATGATAACATAATGATGGAAACATGTCTTTATCCATTTGTCGAAATCTATGGAATATACAGTAGCAAGACTGACCACTAATGTAAATTATGGGCTTTGGGTGGTAATGATGTCAATGTAGGTTTATCAATCATAACAAATGTACCATTTCTGGTGGAGGATGTTGATGGGAGGGCCAGGGGGGATATAAGAAATCTACATCTGCTCAATTTTGCTGTGAACCTAAACTTACTCTAAAAAACAAAGCCTTAAGAAGAAAAAAAACAAAAAGGCAACTGGACTAGATTTGACCAAGCTCAGTCTGAACTGATCTGTGTGTATTGAGCAGGTGCTGTGGTACCAGCCTAAATCACTTTGGCTTGGAGAAGTGCGCTAACATTGGTTGGCTGTGTCTGGATACTGTTATCTTGCCAGAGTTAAGGAAGAAGGCCAACCCCTCTGGGCTGGGGATGCAATTCCAGGAAGCAAGTGGAAATTTCCACAATCACTCCTGTGAAAGGGGCAGATCTAGAAACCAAAAACGGCAACTTGGAGGTCTGGGATGAGGTTGGGCAGGGAAGTAGGGAAATGCTCTTTCTTTGGGGATTTAAGAAAGAACGGCTCAGGAATGAGGCAGGAAGATACCCCAGGGGAAACCCTGCTGGAGGCCCAGCAGGGAGAGAGTTGGCTCCTGAACCTAGAGGCAGGTGGGTGTACAGTAGGCAAGTTAACATCAGACTAGCCCTGAGCCTCTGAGCTGTTGTTCTTTGTGTCTACACTGTCCACGTTTTGGCAAAAGGTAGTGGCCAGTCTCAGCTACTTTGGGAGGAGTTGAGGCAATTGTCTGTGCACTTGCTTAGGACCAACGCAGAGAAAGGGGAGGAGTCTTTTCTCCCTCCTTATAAATCCTGATCCCTGACCAGCCTGCTGAGTTCCTGGGAGGCCTGATAGGGTGTGGCTCTTCACACCCTCTTTTCCTACATCTCATGTTCTCTACATCTCCACTTGGAACCTAGGAAGGAACTCCAGGCTAAAGGAAAATAGCTCCTTAAAAAACATTTACAATAGGCTTTGTGCCTGAGGAAGGAAGGGGTAAGTAACTCCATCTCTCTCCTGGTGAGTAATACATACAGACTTGTGAGATCTCTTTTGAGTAGCTGAAGTCATTTTTTTGGTGCTTATTTCCAAGTTTGAGCCCTCACGAGTGGGTGATGACATCAGATACGTGGGCTTCAAATAAATATGGAGATAGAAAAATACACATCTAAAGATTCATCCAAGAACACATTTTTTCTCCCATCTTGTATGAATTCTAAGAACGTCCCAGCGTAACCCAACCTGGCCAGCCTGAGTTACAGGCTGAGCTGCTGGGATTTGGGTGGGGGCACCCCATGATGGAAATCAATCAGAAAGTAAGTGGCTGTAGTTACCAGTCTGACAGAAGTAGGGGTAGGAAGTAAATGGCCTCACAGTGACAGGTGTCCCAGGCTGGAAATATCACCTATGAAATAGCTCAGGTGCAATAGTGTGCTAGGATTGCCATAATGAAGGACCATAAACTGAGGGTCTTAAGCAAGGAAAATGTATAGTCTCATAGTTCAAGGGACTAGAAGTCCAAGATGAAGGCCCTGCTCCCTTTGAAGTCCTAGAGAAGGCTCTGTTCAGACCTTTCTGCCAGCTTCTGATAGTTCCTTGGCTTGTAATCCTCAAGCTAGGACACTAGTCCACAACTAGTGTTTTCCCTGTGTGTGTCTGTCTTCTTATAAAGAAAGGACACCAGCGATCATGGATTAGGAACCTATCCTACTCCAGTAGGACCTCTTTTTAACTAATTACATCTATTAATACTCTATTTCCAATAAAGTCACATCTAAGGTCCTGGGGGTTAGGATTTCAGTATATTAATTTGAGGAGGGGGACACAACAGGAACTCTTCTCAGAGCAACCTTTCTGCAGACATTGCACTAAAATGTCTAAGAACTTTAGAAGAGGATTTAGAATACACTGAAAACCAGAGGACACTGCAGGTCAGTTTCCTAACCACCCACCTGAAGGCTGTTGAAAAGGCTGGGGTCTGTTTTTATACTGAGATTAGAGTTTCTGGTGCAGAAGGAGATGGCCCTGGAAACTTAGAAACTTGTAGCTGGGAATTTGCTCATTTAAAACAGGGTATATGCAAAACAGAGGGCCTCACCTTGCTCCATCTCCCACCCCAACTGCTCTCCTACCCACTGAAATGGGTGAAGGAAAGGATGGGGATAAGGAGTGAGGAAGCTATTGCTTAGTTACCTGAGTACAAGAACAAGGCATGAGTAGGTTGGCTTCAGTGGCCCATATCTTGCCTGTTGTAATAGATGGAAATTTACCACAGCAACCCAAAGCCCTGCCTTCCCAAAGGGCAGGCTTTGGGGAAGTTGGTGTGGACACACTCTTAGAAAAGTGGGTCCTGAGACACCCTAGAGAGAGTACCCTCTGGTCTGGTACCCCATCAAATGGGTCTTACTTGGTCTTTAATGGAGCCTGGAACTGAAGCAAAGCCATTGAAACATGGAATAGCAACCCCCCCCCCCCCCCCCCCCCCCCCGTGGCTCCAGGAGAGAAAAGGAGCCCCATGGTGGGAAGATCCAAAGCAAGCCACCAAAGGTTTAGGGAAGCCCAGTGGGCTTGTGTTTGCTTTTCTTGTGGTGGGCTGTACCCAGGAGTGAATGTACAGCTAAATAGAGGAAAGTAGGGTGTGTTTATGTTAATTGTGGAGAATCTGGGAGGGAGCAAGGAATGGAGACACTACACACAGTAAGAAATTAGGCTTAGCTGGCTTCTTTGGTTTTCCCTTTTACTCCACAGTACAGACGTCATAAAAATGAGGGAAAGAATAGTGAGGAAGAATAGGGCACAATCCCCAGTTAGGAGACGGGATCTGGTTTTGTCAAAAATTGACTCTCTTCCTCTCCAGCTGCCTTTGAGCCAAACATTGCTTCCCAAACTTAAGGTTTTTACTAGGGGCCTCAGAACCTAAGAAAATTCTATGCATCAGGCACATAATGAATTGGGGAGTTGCTTCTTGGTCCACTTGCTGGGGACCCAGATGCTCCTGCCTAGTAGTCCAGAGAACATGGGGAAGATCCCTCACCAATTGAGAAGCTGTTTCAGTCTGGGGAACTAGCCTCCTAGGAAACCTAAACCTGGTCCTCTTGGATGGACCACAGGACAGGGAAATGTTTTCTTTTCAGACACTCTAAGATCCTGTGGGGAGATGGGAGGTAGAGAAGAATGTTATAAGATCATTCTTTGAAAATATCAGTTGCTGTTTCTGTCTTGCTGCTAGGGAGTGTTTATTCCCCCCCTCCCAGAAGATAGCCAGGCCTTTGTGTTCCAAGCCAGACCCAATGCTTTTGTGCCTCCCGGCAGGAAATGCCGGTTGCCAGGCACCCAGAAGACACCCCCCGTCCTGGCTTTTGTTTTGCGGAGGCCTCAGCTGCTGGAGGGGAATTATGCTGCCTAAGAGGGAGATCAAGAGAAGTGAGTGCTCTGGGTTGAAAAGACCCAAGGCAACTATAGGGGAGGAACATTTTTCCAGAGCTCCCCTCCAGAACTGAGAGGGAAATGGGGGCTTTTGTGATTTCTACACCTAGAGAAGCAAAACTCTCCTGTCCCAACATATCCACACTGTCTTGAGCATTTTGGAGCAGGACTGTCAGAAAGCTCCGAGGAAGGGATTCTAGGTTCACTAAGAGGCCACTCCTCCTCTCCCTACCCAGTCCTTGTGGAAATTAGGACCCAAGCTGTCCCTCTCACACACAAGGGTTCATGAACAGATTGCAGAATGGCTTTCACTTCCTACTGGCTCCTTCACTCAGACAAACCTGTCAGTACCAGTCTCTGTTCCGAATTCATTAGAGTTCTTTTTAATTCTTTGATTGGATTTTTCCACATGCCTTCAATTCTCCCTATAGCACCTTCTAACTTCTAAAACTAAACTTATTTTTACATGCTCAATATTTATAGCATCTGTGTTTATAGTCTCTTCAGCTTTAATTAATTTCTTCACACTTTGCCTATAGATTTTTTTTTTTAGATTTTATTTATTTATTTGACAGACAGAGATCACAAGTAGGCAGAGAAGCAGGCAGAGAGAGGAAGGGAAGCAGGCTCCCCGCTGCTGATGCGGGGCTGGATCCCAGGACCCTGGGATCACGACCTGAGCAGAAGGCAGAGGCTTTAACCCACTGAGCCACCCAGGCGCCCCGCCTATAGATTTTTTTAAAATATTTTATTTGCTTATTTGACAGCCAGAGAGGGAACACAAACAGGGGGAGTGGGTGAGGGAGAAGCAGGCTTCCAGCAGAGCAGGGAGCCCTATACAGGGCTCATCCCAGGACGGATCCCAGGAGCTTGGGATCATGACCTGAGCAGAAGGCAGAGGCTTAATGACTGAGCTGCCCAGATGCCCCAACCTATAGATTGTTTTTAAAAACTGCTATTGGTCATACCACGTTTATAACAGGATACTATTTGTAAATACATTGTTCACTACAGAACTAACTGAAGTGGTGTGGTGGGATACATACAGAAATGTACTCATGTGTCACTAAAAGCTGTAATATTAAAAGGAAAAATATGTCCAAATGTTAAAATCGAATAATTTATTTTCTTATACTCTACCAATTATTTAAAAATGTACCACATTTTTTATTGCTTCGTATTTGGACCTTGATTTTCTTATGGATGTTTGTTTTTAAGTCTCTAATTGCCTTTATATTTTCCTAAAAGAAACAGATACCATATTTTTCACTAAGATCATCTAGCTTCTTAAAGATATTTGTAGAGTTGAGTTCAATGACCTTCTTTGACTTCGTGTTTTAATATGAACATGTTGCTTTTCAGCTCTGCTCTATAAACTTCATCATGGGTTAGTCTCCTCTCTCTTGACCTCATATTTTTTTTTTTCTTGGATTCAGTTTAAGCTTTTCTGAAGTAAATCCTCATTTTTTTTCCCAAAGAGAAATAGTAGAAAACCTTTTCAGCTATGCATGTCTGAGAATACCTCTGTCTTGCCTTCATGTTGGAGTAATGGTGGGGGTTGGTATATAACTCTAGGTTAAGATAACTCTTCCTCAGAACTCTGAAGGCATCCAGCAATAGGCTGGCCACCTAATTTTCATTCCTTCTAGAGAAACTATATTTTTCTCCCTCTCTCAAAATCTCTTAAGCTCTTTTATTTACTCCTGGATTTTTGAAATTTCCTATCTTGGTATAAATCTTTTTTCCTCTGTACCCATTAATTCCTCTCAGCAGTTTTCAGTCAGAGTTGTTAACTTTTTTTATATTTTAGAAATCCTTATATTGCAAAATTTATTATTTCCTCCCTTTTATTTTCTGTATTTTTTTTATTTCTAGAACTTTTCTTAACCAGACTTTGGGTTGATTTCTCATGTACTAGTTTTCTATTAATGTTAACAAAGTGCCACGGGCTCAGCAGCTTAAAACACATTTACTATCTCATGGTTTCCATGGATCAGAAGTCTAGGCACAATCCAGTTGAGTCCTTTGCTCAGGGTCTCAAAAGACTGTAATTAAAGTGTCACCTGGGTTGCTGTCTCATCTGCAGCCTTGAGTGGGGAAGAATCTCCTTCCAAGTTTGGGAGAATTCATTTCCTTCCAACTATAGGACTGAGGGCCCTAGCTTATTGGGGGTTTTGGCTAGAAACTGCCCTCAGCTCCCCAAAGCCACCCTCAGATACTTACCACATAGGCCTCCCAACACAAATATTCTCTTCTTCAAACCAGCTGGGGAGAGAATCCCTAGCATTAGTCTTCTAGCAAGAAAAGGTCTTATATAAGGTAATGTAGCCACAAAAGTGACATCCATCAACTCTGCCATAGTTAAGTCACTAAAAGAAAGTCATAGGTCCAGTACTCACTCAAGGGGAGAGAACTATACCAGAGTGTGAATACCAGAAAGTGGGGATCATGAAAGAGCCACCCTATCATTTGTCCCCTGCATCCCATGTCTCTTAATCACCCCTCACCTGCCTTGTCTTTCTCCTGCAGTTTTCATTTCTTAATATTTTTCATCTTTTAATATATGCTTTTTAAGATTTCCTCTTCTTTATTTGCCTGTTCTTTCTGAGAATACTTCCCATGAAGTAGGGGAAAAAATTACAACAATGTATGTCCTGGATGTCTAGTGAAAGATATGATTAAAAGAAGGGAATGTTAACAATGTTAAAGTTATGTTTTATTTGCTAATGAGTCAAGAAAAATGAGGACTGAAAACTTCCCTATTGGATTGAGCAACATGGCATCATTGTGAGCTTGGCAAGAACAATTATGGTGGAATGATAAAGGTAGAAGCCATTTGGAGTGTTCAAAAGAGAATGGGAGGGAAAGAACTAGAGTAGGAACTAGACAACTCTATGGAGTTTTTTTTTCTTTGAAGTTTGTTCCTAATTTTATTGAGAAATAATTGATATACTGGAGGAGTTTTTCTTTTCTTTTCTTTTTTAAGATTTATTTATTTACTTGCAAGAGAGAGAGAGAGAGCAAGCAAGCAGAGGGAGAGGCAGAGGAAGAGAGAGAGTCTTGAAGCAGACTCCCTGCTGAGTGCAGAGCCCATGGATGAGGGACTCAATCCCCAAGATCATGACCTGACCCAAAATCAGGAGTCAGGCACTTAACAGACTGAGCCACTCAGGCACCCCTGGAGGAGTTTTTCCTATGAAGAGAAACTGAGAAAATGGGGCAGGAGTTGGACAAGGACGCAGGATTGAGATTATTTAACATGTGAGAAGTTATTACATGCTTATACGCTCATGGCAGTGATCTGGAAGAATGGAGAAAAATATTAAGGTATACAGGAGAAAAAGGGAACAATAACTAGAGCAATAGCTTTTAACAGATAAAAGACAGCAGGATCTGATGCACAAGTGGAAAGGTTTGCCCTAAGCAGCAGTATAGACAGTTTTTAGTAAAAAGCAGGGTAAGAGTTGGGAAGGGAAATGTTACTAGGAATGTGACCTCCTCTTACTAAGGAGACATGGCAGGTGCATGGTTGACCTTGACCAGACCTCCTTATAAATATGTTAATGATGTTTACTGTTAGATGGATACACACACACACAGAAAGAGAGCTGTCAGGTGTCAAGGTGGTCAATTAAGACAATAGAGTTAGCTATATAACAACCCATAGACTTATTTCAACATGAAGGCAGAATGAAGGCATTTTTAGACATGGGTACCTCAGAAGATTTTCTACATATACCCTTCTGAGAAAAGAACACTGAAGCTATTCTTCAGCCAAACTTACAATGAATCCAAGAAAGAAACAAATATCAGATCAAGATTGCTTATTATAAAGAAGCCTGGAACTTCAGGGAGTTTTGCTGAGTGACAGGCTGGGGAGCAGACAGTGTCCTATACTACAAACATTGTTCCAAATCCAATTGTTGATCTGAAAACAAAATGCATTCTGATGAAGGAGAAAGAGACATTTTTTAAAAAGCTGAGTCTGACAGATTTGGGCTCCTCCTTCCTCCCGAAAGAAATGCCACATGCATGCCTAGTTCTTGCCCATAGTCTTCAAATTATCAGTGAAGTTTGCTGCTGGGTGAGCTCTATTATTCAAGTGAGTTTGCTTTGACAATTCAACCCTTCTATGAAGGCAGGTAGGTGGGCAGATGTTAATGTGGGAGTGTGGTGGGCACAATATCTTTTCTATTTTTTTTCCTTTTGGGTTTCTTGGGTAAACTTTGATTTCTCTAGGATTAGTCATACTGTTTATTCCTCTTGGTCCTTCTCTTGATGACTAATTTTGGGAAATTGTTCTTGGTTCCTTGGCAACAAGCTAGTTGAGAATGATGGCTCACGCCTCTCAGGGGCAGAGTCTGAAATTTCCTTTGTAATCAAGGGCCTTCATAAGGAGGAATGGTACTGAAATTCAAGTTTTCACAATCACAAGCACCCTCAAAATCTCCAAATGAGAATAATGGCATTTCCTAGGAGGATCCTAAATAATTGATATCTAGGCTCAGACTTCTTTGTACCCTAGACCACAATGTTTATTTTTCCCCATCCAAGACGACTGTTATGCTCACTTTATAAAAAGCAAGAGCAACAAAAATCAAAAATCAGGGTCTTCCTCCTGAAGACCAGCCCCAGCACGTGTTTAGCTGCTCCCAGATCAAGCATGCCTCCCCGGAGGGTGTCAAAGACCACGGTCCTCTCAGCTGGCCTCACAAATAGCTTCTGGTGTTTGCTTAGATCTCTGTGGCAATGGTCTGGTGATCCTTGGCTGTCCTTTCCTATTTTTGCATGCAGGGCTAGACTGATTAATGGAGGAGACTGGCATGGTTTCCAAAGCTATTGTAAAGGTCTGTTCTCCCAATGAGAATCTTCCTGAAACCAGCATACCGTCAGGGTGTGTGTGTGTGTGTGTGCGCGCGCGCGCGTGCGCACATCTGTGCATGCATACACATGACTGAATGACGGGGTTTACTCCTGGGTGGAAGCCCTACACAGAACACATAGGCTCATTTTGTCAACAAAAATGCTAAGGTTTTACTTTGATTTGCCGACATCCACTCTTGGAGCCCTTAACTCTGGGTAACAGATCACTCCCTTTCTTTAGCTGCCACATCTCTGTGGCTTTTCCCCCCTTGGGCTAAAGACAGCAGCTAATTACTTGTTAAGTGTGAGGTGAGGGATGATAGATGGGAAGGCAGCCACTAGCACTACTGTTCTGGAGAAAGCCTTCCAACAAATGAAGGCCTCCCACTCCTTGGAACCTGCCTATGCTAAGCTTAGCCCTTCTTTGGAGCTTGCAAATGGGAACAGCTGCCGCCTCTCCTGCAGCCTTCTCCTGGGGGTGCTTGGAAAGTACTCCTCAACCTTCATTCCATTTTCCAGAAATCAGTCAAAACCACCACTGTGGTTTGCCTGTTGTGGTTGTTTCCCCCTCTGTATTTCTTACATGTAGCACATATATTCATCCAAACCTTTGAACCAGAAACCCAATCCCTTTATTTTAAAGACTGGGTACGAACTAACAGGCTACTATGAATTCTGCCTTCTGTGTTTGTATAGGATGTTAAAGCAGACACTTTTGCCCTCAGTTTTGGCTACAGCTTCAAAAGGTTGAGTAGAGGCTAATCTGCAGCAAATGTTCCCATATTCTCAAGTGAGGTAGTGCACCTCCTAGGCAGGGCCGGCAAAGTTGGTGATCAGAAGCTGTTTCCATGACCCTCCCACCCTAACATCCAGCAAAGGGTATGAGAGGTCGAGGTTGCAGAAGGAGTTTCTCTGAAAAAATGCTGGCAAGGTGAGCCTCTTTTCCTTTCCCAACCCTAGATGTTAGAGAAGGGAGAGGGTTGTCTCTTCTCTACTGAAGCTGGTGACAAGGGTTTCAGAGACACACTTGGAAAGCTTGATGGGTGTTTCTGAGTTTAGGAATCAACTTGAGCCATTCCTATGGAACCAAAGCTAAGAGGCTAAGCTAAAGCCACTTGTGGAGATGGAAAAGGAAAACAGGCTGTGTTGGGCAGGTGTTACAGTCAAGGATGCTTGGGCAAACCATGGACCCAGTGGACAGTGGGGACTGATCCCAGATGCATCTGGAAGGAGCCCTACACAGAAGAGCTGTGAGTGTGGTAATCCCGTCAGTATCAGGTCAAGGGAACACATTGGCTCTGGTTAAGGGGAAGGGTTGGCACAACAGATCAGTTAGGGACTGCAACACCCACATCAGGGGACTGACTATGTGATGTGAGGTCTCCTAGGGGCCTCTGAAAACCCCCACAGGAGCACTAAAACAAGGTCAACTTGGAATGGGGAATGTCCATAACCCATCCTGAATTAGAACGTCAGATTGGTTGGTAGAAAGGAGAAAGAAGCTCAAGGAAATAGAAAGGAATCTGACCATGTCCCTCTTTCTCACTGCAGGTTTCCAGCCCAGAGGCGGCCTCAGCGGGCTAAGAGAGAAGACTTTAGTAAATAAAGTCTGGAATTTTTACAACACATGGAAGTAGATACATTGATGATTGAAATAAAGCTTTTACTATGACTAGAAGTAACTGGAGGTCTTTTTTATTTTCTGAGAGTTATTATAAGATTCTTGGGGCCTGCCTCAAATGTTATCCAATAGGCAGAGAAGAAAAAGCTCTATAGGGCAGGTTGGTAAGGGCAACAAAGAGAAAGAATAAAATTGGTTTTTCTGCTTGCATGCCATGGAAATTACATTTCCATTCTGCTCACTCAGATCCAATTTTCACATGTACCTTTTGAGTAAAAATGAAATTGGAATGCGAGGTAGCAGTTTAGATGAATAGAAACAGCTGGTACATTGTCAAAACTTCCAAATGTGAGAACATTCATTTGTTATTAATTCATTAAAAATAAATGGACCACCTACCGTGCACCTTGACCTGAGCTAGGCATGTGGGATACAAATGTGAATAAGAGTGAGCCTGCCCAGTTTTTAGTCTAGTGAGAGAGTCAGACATATAAACAAATTGTGGCACAATGTGATATCATACTATAGACGTCCCAGAATTATATGGAAGCCTCTTCATAGCTCATTCTGCTCATTTGCATTTCTTATCTGCATAGTCGTAAAATTAAAATATACTAGGGGAGAGCCACTAACCCTGAATGTGGAATTTCCTAGCAGCAAAGTAGAGAAGGAGGTCACAGGGGAATCCAGGGTGGAGTGGGGCCTGGGTTTAGAAAGATTGAACTGCATGAGCCCAAAGAGTGTTTGCCCAATTCATGACTTTGCTGAAAGCCAGAGATCCTTGCCAGGAAACAAGTTTTGTGACAGCTAAGATACAAATTAAACCCAACTTTCTGTGATTAGAGCATGGTGGGAATTGGCACAGTGGTATGTCTTTTTTCTATCACATATTTTTAAAAAAATCTTAAAAAAGCTAAAGCTATTTCTTGCACACCACTTTTGAATTTGGCAAATGTGGCAAATGAGGAGAAAATGGAAAAATTTTAAGAGCTTGTGGCATGTAGCCCTTATCAAAGATAAGAACTGAAAGTGAGAATAAGGGGCCCCTGGGTGGCTCATTGGGTTAAAGCCTCTGCCTTCGGCTCAGGTCATGATCTCAGGATCCTGGGATCGAGTCCCACATCGGGCTCTCTGCTCAGTGGGGAGCCTGCTTCCTCCTCTCTCTCTGCCTGCCTCTCTGCCTACTTGTGATCTCTGTCTGTCCGATAAATAAATAAAAAATCTTTAAAAAAAAGAAAGTGAGAATAATACTAATGATTAGCATTTCAGTCTTCAAATCCTTTTCCCTTGGAGATTCTGAAGAGAGCAAGGTACAAGGACTACCATGTTCTTTTTAGTGATCTTAAGAATGATAATTTTTTTCTTTTATTCTTCTGTCACATTAAATAACATTCACTCCTCAAAAATACTATATTTTGGCCATCCAGGTATTTACAGATTGCATTAAACTGGAAACCCAATGGGTTAACATATTTGGATTTATTTCTCTGTACAATAATTTGAATTTTTTGTTTGTTTGTCTGCTTGTTTGTTTGGTATGGAGAGACCGGAGAACTACAGCTGCTTTTTATTTGCCTTTTTTTTTTTTTTTTTAACATTCAACCTTTTTCCTTTTGAAAATAATTTACCTGAAGTTTAGGATCTTTTTTTCCCCAAGCAATAGAGTAGCTTTATGCAAAAAGACGATCAACTTTTACAATGTATAACTGACATACCACTTGAGGGAAGGCCCTATCTTTTCCTTTCACATTCTACCCTCCAAATGTCTCAATAACAACTCCCCTTTCAAAAATATATTTAAATTATTAGTAGCAGTTATTAACATTGATCTACAGTTCTTACATGTGAGGAAGGTTGTATTATTTATTCTAAATTAAATACATCAGTCATATTTTGGGGGTGACATTAAGGATCTGAAGCCTCTCATGGAGCCCTCAGACATAAAAAAGGTTTCTAGTCTTCACAACAACATCGCCATGGTTGAGACACCCACCTGCCATATCCCCCTCCCCATTAGAACTCTGCCTAGCATACCGATGCAAGTTTGATAAATAGATGAATGAATGCTTGACAGGTTATTCAAAGTGGGCAAGAGCTCTGTAACTCCAGTGTCCAAGGCCATGATTCTTAGTTGTTGGTATCTGAAGGGGTCAATACACAGGACCCCCTTTTCTTCCCACTTGAGTTCAGGGCGAACTGGGAGATGCAGCAATCATGCAGAAGGAGATCGAAAGACCACTTCATATACGGATAAAGCTACGTCAGAGAGAATGGCCAAATGGTTTGCTGAAACTAAATTCCAGAGCTAAACTTGTTTACCTACCGGGCTAGACTGGTTCACTCATCTAGCCAAGGCTGCTGTGGGCAATGGCAGTCCTCCTCCATTAGAGGCAAAGCCTGGAAAATAGACAGCAAAGCAGAGCAGAAAACAATGGAGAAGAGCTTGGGTGTGCAGGCCTCTCTTTCTCCCATCTCATTCACCAGAGCAGTTCTTCTCTCCTGGGAGGACTGGGAGATATGGAGGTGGAGAGAGATCAGGTGTTTGACTTCTATGGAGGTCTCTCAGCAAGGGAGGAAACATTAAAGAAAAGGAGTAAGCGCACTCCCCCTGACATCAGTATTCAGTTTCTCCTTCAGTTAGGAGCCACTTCATGAGGGAGGTCCTATGTCCCCTGGGGGCACAAACACATACCTACTGTGAACCCCAAACTACCTGTTCCTCCTCAGGCTCTGGAATGAGCACTCCTGCAGGCTCTTCTGACTGGTCCTGGCTCTCCACCCACAGTAGCTGCCTCCCTCGGTGGACCATTTTCCAGAACAAAAAGGTTGGTAAGGCTGGGAAGGGCCAACTCTGAGTGTCTCCTACCTTCTATTCGCCATAAAAATATCTCTGAAGTCATGGAGCCCATAGTCAGAACCCACTTTCTTAGGATGAGAAAAGGGGAAAGGCAATTCTCCTCCTTCAGTTTTCATATGAATTAAGAATAAAATGCAAATAAATGGTCTAAATATGTATTCTTTTCACCTTTTAAAAATCGTATTTGCTATTTAAGTCATAGGCATTTCTGGTGGATTGGTTTACAATTCAGCCCTGTTAAGGGAGATGAAAGATAGCAAAGCTTAACTTCCTTCCCCTCAGGCACATTGAGGTTTTAGTTGGGTGGGGGGGGGGGGGCGGGGAGGGGGCAGAAAGTGTATGTTGACGGAAAGAAATCATTTTTTTGGAAGGATGGAACTCTGGCCAATTACAAAATTGTCAATTCTGAATGTTCCCCTTCAAAGTGGGCCTTCTGATGGTCCAGGCAGCCGTCTGCTAACAGATATGCCTGAGTCAATAGGTCTTTCCAAACAGATCTGCCTCCAGGAAGGCCAGCATCGAAATAGAACTATAAATACAGCACAGACAAGTTTTTTCCCTGGGCATGGATGAAGAAGCAGGTCGACCAGATATCTTTTGCCACCATCTTGTCAACACAAAGCAGAGCCGGATTTACGCAGTTAAAATAATAAAAGAAGAGATGCTTGCTCCTTATAACACCTTTGTACTTATAAATCAAACCGATCCTATCCTACCTTTGAAATTTTGAGTTACACGGACCCATGCAATATATTATTTGAGCCAATAAGTAGATAGAAAAATTTTTAACTTCTTTAGCTGTTTTCCACCACAAATTTGGTGGTTTAAATTGATTAAATCAAATTAATCACAAGACTGACTTTCAAGAAATAGAGCACAGACAGTACATTTTGGTAAGAGGGGAGGGAAAGGAAAAAATTGGAAGAGAAAAAGAGGAGGTGAAGAAAGAGAGAAGCAGGAAGCAATTTTCAAAGCTAGCCCTTTGAAAACCATGTGATATTGTATATCAACTATATCTCAATTTAAAAATTAATTAAAGGCAAAGCAATGGGGGTTAGGATTTTGCAGAATCTTGCTTTATTTTTTTGGAATTTAAATTCATTAGCCACAGAAGTACATTTGAGAAGACTAAAAAGCAGTCTGGCTTCTTTAAATTCATGGAACTTCCTCAGAGAGATGGGGGGCAGTGGGATTAAACAGACAAGCCATTATTTATATCTTACTAAAGTGGTACTGGATTCTTAATTAGCAATAATGAGAAAGGAATACAACATAAGTGAAAGACGGGGAACTGATTTTTAGAGCCTCATACAGTTCACTGTATGTATATATACATACGTATGTATATATATATGAATATATATAGTATATGTATACATACATACGTATATATACATACGTATGTATATATATGAATATATATAGTATATGTATATATATATACATACGTATGTATGTATACATATACTATATATATATATTCATAACTATATGCACACACACACACACAACATAAAGGGAACATTAAACACAACTCAACAAACAATGAAGTTCACTCCAGAAACCTTGTTTTGAGTATGAATGTTCTTTAATCCTAAACTTGGCCATCTCGATTAGATTAATCTAATCTAGATTAGATTTATATATCCTCGGCCACTGATAAATCTGGAGCTTTGCACAGCTTTGATTTAAAAGTTTCTCAAAAATGACCAAAGCTAGCATCTATTCCTTCACCCTTGCTGAAACACTAGAAAGAAAAAATTCTCACTGCACAGTAATTCAGAACTTTTTTAATGAAACAAAAATATACTGAGCTTTCAAAAGCTCCATATATTCAAGGGATGTTAGCACAGCTCTCTGCCCTTGACTCTCCATGGAATGGAATCTGCCTTTATATATAAAACATGGGGATTGACTACTTCATATATTTTGATAGTACATTTTCTAGTTTGTCTTTCTACTGGCAAAATTTCAACTAGGGTTAAGTTGGCTTTTGGGGGAAAGAATGAAAAAGAACCCCACTCTCTTCAAAGGAGAGTTATATAAGAGCTAACTTTGAAGCTATTATAATTCAAACAGAGAAATAGGCATTATGTTCTTAGGAATACCTCCTAATCAGCAAAATTTTGATCAGGGTGAAGATCTGGAAATCATAAATTAGTGTCCTGTGACCTCATTTCATCTAACCTTGATCAAAATGATAGCGTGGGTTGAGGGTGGCACCTGGTGGCTCAGTTGGTTGAGCATCTGCCTTGGGTTCACGTCATGATCTCAGGGTCCTGGTATTGAGCCCTGCGTTGGGCTCCCCATGCAGCAGGGAGTGTGCTTCACCCTCTGCTTTCTGCCTGCCACTCGCCCTGCTTGTGCTCTCTCTCTCTGTGTCAAATAAACACAATAAAATTAAAATATTTTAAAACAAAACAAACAAACAAACAACCCAAAATGGTAGAGTGGGAATGAGGCAAGCAGCCCCTGTAGCAAGGAGCTGGCCCATACTACTAATTAGATCTTGGTTTTGCTAGCCCTCACGGCTGGTGTTCCTATCTAAGTTCTCTCCCTCACTGTTGAATGAAAGCAGCTTCACAGAACATCAACACTAGGCAAAGCCAGCTGGGACAGTGGTGGATTAGGAGAAAAACAAGTTTGCTCTTTAATCATGCCTGAGCACAGAGAAACACAAACATTCTCCAAACCACAAAAGTGACCAAACATCCTCCTAGCCTGATCAGTGAAATTGACTGCTCCCTCTTTACTAGGCACAGCCTTAGCCTCCTTGTCCTGTTCTGTCAAGGTAAGATTCACTAAGATGCCATTCATGGATGGAATTGTGTCACCCTACATGTACTGAAGCTCGAGCCCCCAGCACCTCAGAATGTGACCTTGTTTGCAAATGAGTTTGTTGCACATGGAAGGAAGTAGAAATGGGATCATGCTGAGCCCCTAACCCAATGTGACTGGTGTCCTTATAGGAAGGGGAAGTTTGGACACAGACATGCACACAAGGGAGAAGATTGCTCCCTTCCCTTCCCATGCGAAGATTGGTATTGCGCTGTCTCAAGACAAGGAACTGCTTACAAGTCAGGAGAAAGGTCTGAACAGAGCCTTCCCTAGGGCCTTCAGAGAGAGGCTGGTCCTTCTGACACCTTGATCTTGGACTTTTTAGCTTCTGGAACTCTGAGACAATACATTTCTTTTCTTTTCTTTTCTTCTTTTCCCCCCCTTCAAAGATTTTATTTATTTATTTAACAGAGAAAGAGATCACAAGTAGGCAGAGAGGAAGCAGAGAGAGAGGGGGAAGCAGGTTCCCTGCCCTGCAGAGAGTCCTATGCGGAGCTCCATCCCAGGACACTAAGATCATAACCTGAGCGAAGGCAGAGGCCCAACCCACTGAGCCACCCAGGCGCCCCAACAATACATTTCTTTTGTTTAAGCCCACCATGACTGTAGTACTTTGTTGTGGCCACACTAGGAAACTAATGAATAGCCAATCATAGAATAACCCTCCTCCCCAACAGAATCAAATCCAGAGAAAAACTTCACTTCCTTGAATTCTTCTCAGAATCACTTAACACAAGCCTGGGTCCTCTGACTTTTTTTCTTCTATCCTTTTACCACAGTTCCCCACCATGTGTGTCCTCCCTCCTGCAATAAACCGATAAGACAGACTTTGTTTAACTGTGAGTGAATTCCTGGCGGCCTTCCACTAAGGGACATTGACACAACTCAGGAACTTTTATCGGTATGTGGATGATTATTTCTTATTTCAATTGCTTGAGTTGTTTCTTCAGGGAACCCTTAACTTTGTATTGTGAATGTCTATTTTCTATCACCTTCTCTACATTATACAAAGGCTCCTACACATTACGAGTTGGATTTTACCTGATATCAAGTCTGTTCTTTATTGGTTTAAATGTGGACTTTAAACTATTTCTTCACTTTTTAGCTCATTTAAAATGCTTCTCTATTTTTCTACTTTTATTATCCTAGCATCTTTTTTTTTTTTTTTAAATTTCAGATTTTCCTCTCCTTATAACTTTCTGGTCCTATTTGATATAGACAATGTCATTTTGAATCTTACTGAAAATTTCAAACAGTTTTCTCAACTTTTGGGGGTGGGTTCTACAAGAAATCATTTTCACAGGTTTCCTCTTTTCTTTCTGCATCTTAAATACCACAAGTCTCTTCTCTTATTCTGAAAGACATTTCTTGAATCTCTATGTTTTCTGTTTGTGTATATGTTAGATTCGATTATTGCTAAAGACTATTCACCTCTGTGGAATACACTCAATCGAGTCCACCCCAGATCATCCAACCCTTAGCTGAGCCATAGATCCATGAGAATAAATATTTATTGTTGCATGTTACTACCCTAAGATTTTGTGGTTGTTTGTTATGCAATAATAGGTAATGGATGCATCATGTTTTCTCATTTATTTGTTTGTATATTCATAGTCCCACGATGGGATAACTACTGTACCCAGATCTAGAATTGCCAAATGGGGTGGATGGATGCCGTTGGTTTCAAATTCTGATAGTTGGGTGTTAGCCAAATTTTCTGTTTAGATCTGTGGCTGTTTAATAGGTTAGCAATCTCAACTCCTAGCTCAAATTCTAGCAGTTTACAAATTATGTTCATCTAGCTTTGTTCTGTGGAACTGATGGGATTTTATTCTACTCCTCTACCAGTTTTCTGACACTGAACACAAAAAGATTATAAAAAGTGAATCCCTCTGGACCTGGCACTATTGATAGCACTTGGGTTATAAAATTACACATCCCTAGATTCAGTGCATTTCCTCCTTGTCCAATTGTCTACTTAAAGCAATGGTTCCCAAATAGATACATGAAGAAAGTCACTAAAAGGAGAATGGGAATGGTAGATAGAGGGGAGAATGGCAATTTGGGAGTCTATAAAAGCAACAGCCACCAGGGACAGGGAGAGATGCTCAGATTTCTTTCTTAGATCAGGACTTGCTTTTCTGGCAAGGGGGCACATGGCCTGGAAGGTACTAACATTACGGTACAGGCAAGGCATTTCAACCTAGGTTGAGATGGATTTCCCATAGAATTAAGGAAAATTTCTTTTAGTCTTAAGTTTTGGTGTTGTAAGCTTTCATATATTTCTCTTTTTCATGTACTTCTCTTTTCCTAAGAATTTTAATAAGCAGAAAGAAGATGGATTAGAGGATCTTTGTTAGATGTCATTTTGAATTATGGACTACAAATGAATACAGTGATATAACCAGAGTATACGTTCCTTATGGGCAGAGACTGATTGTACATCTCTTAACTAATTTATAGCATAGTATCAGCACATGGTATTCAACAAATTTTCTTTGATATATAAAATCAGTGTGATCTAAATCATGGATGATCCTTAATTACCCAACCGGCGGTTTTTGGCAACTGAGAAAGGAATTCCATATCCTTTTCCAAGGCCAAAATATGCTGTTCAGATATGAAGCCAATTCACAATTCACAATTCGTATAAATTAGTACCAACTTCGTAAGTTTATTGTGAAATGTAGAGTATTGCTTAAAGCAACCAGTATAATTCCACTGTAATAGCAAATGGGTCTTCCCCTTAACTCATATGTTAGTTTCTATTATAAGTCACTCAGAATGTAAGTTTCTTGATGGCAGGGCCTTAACAGTTTCCTTCAACCCTGTAACCCTAGTATCTAGGTACCTGGTATACATTTACTGAATGAATGAGTGAATGAAAGAAAGCACTAGTGAATGCACAAATTAAGTCACACCCAGACTTAAGTTCCCTGACATCCTCTTTGGAATATTAACCAGTAGTTACTATTATCTGTATTAGAAACTGACGAGTCATTCCGCAAGTTTATCATTTGGTGGCACCAACACAGGTGATGGAAACTGCAGAGTGATTAAGCTCAAAATAGGTGTAATCAGCTAACATGAAATTATTCCTGAATCAAAGGAAATATTCCCTGTCTTAACTTGTTCCTGATTTAAAAGATCATGACAGGCATTAACAGCAGTTAATTCCATTTAAATTAGTACTTGAGCCCTGAAACAAAGCTGCTTAGAGAAGTTTCCTTTATTTTTGGTGAAGTGACTCTGAACTATTCAGCATTTACAGCAATGTTGCCATGTGTTCATTACAGTCTTTCTAACTACTGTTAGTGAAAAATATAGGTTGGACAATAAAACCAAGTCCCTTGGGACAATCGGACAAGTAGAATATATTTACAATATATTGTAAGTAGAATATATTGTAAGTAGAATACACTTACATAAATATTTACAAACAATATTTAAGACAAAGGATTTACTGGATTTTCTGTTAAATTATCTAATTTATCTTATTTTACGGTGCTTCACCTTAGCAAATCTACAATACGATGAGGAATTTAACATTTAATTACCTCCCAGCCTTTACATTCTGTTATTTTACAGCTCTTCAATCCTGGGGACAATGTGCTCCACTTCTCTTTTAAAGTAAATGAGATAAAAATAAATGTTTTAAGTTTTCAAAATGATAAACAAACCTAATTTTTTTTCACACATGCATGGTTTCTTTCTGATAAAGTGAGTCCAACCAAAGTATTATCACAGAAATCTTGTAAATTTAAAGTTTCTAGAATATTCCTTTGCTCCAAGTCTAGATTTAACATTTGAAGTTTCGAGAGAAATCATAAAGTTATAAAGCAACAGCGTCCCTCTATAAACAAAAGCAAAAGCCCTCTTTGAAAAAGCCATAAAGAGCTGCTTGTTGCTCCAGCGCCAGAATTTTCTGTAAGGGTCCTTTGTAGTGGGCTGGTAAGACGTTTCCAAGCCAATGCTGCCATCTGTTGGTGAAGTTACTATGGTAGTTTACAAAATGTAATTTTGGTTGATAAAGGGTGAAGGCTTTGTTTTTGCTTTCGCTTTGGTTTCTTTTTTAAATTTTATTTAAGCTGGCGTGGAAAGGGAAGGAATCTTCTTCTTCTTCAAAGAATTTCACAATTTGTATTACTGATGAAAGACGCTGGGTACGTTACTTCCCACCTGCGTGAACAAGGCAAGTTAGTTAACCTCTCTGGGTTTTTCTCATCCATAGAGGGGCCTACTTAGCACAGTGCCTGGGCTTACTTGTGTTCAGTGAACATTGGAGATTATCATTGTTTGCTTCTTAAGGCAAACCTGAATGAAAGCTTCTTGATTGCTTTCTAGGAACATTCCTGATTTCTAAGATATTTCTCATTTGTTTGCTCATTTGTTTCAATAGCTCTGCAATAGCAGAACATAATAGAAAGTCTCAAATGTTACTGAAGTTTTTATTTCCATCTCTTGAAATTATTCAGGCTCTTAAAATTTACTTCATTGAGAGAGATTTCAGATGACAGCCTCTTTTTGGAAGCACTAGTTTTGCTTTGAATTTTCACATTTTTCTATAAACTCAATTTATGATGGTGACAAAATTTGCAAAAGAAAGCTATAAGCAAATAAAAAGGGAGTCGTGCTTTTGGAAATGCAGCGTAGACTTACTTAAAACAGTGTCTAGAATGTGGGTATTATCCTGCAAGCAGCAGGAGTCATTCTGTGCTCTCTTGGATTGGGAGTTGACTGAGGGCTACTGTGGCATTCACACCTTGCTTTGTTTCTGCCATCAGGTATCTTGTCCACCCTTTTTTGCTTTAAGATTTGTTCTGTAGGGGGCACCTGGGTGGCTCAGTGGGTTAAGCCTCTGCCTTCGGCTCGGGTCATGATCTCAGGGTCCTGGGATCGAGCCCCATATTGGGCTCTCTGATCGGTTGGGAGCCTGCTTCCTCCTCTCTCTCTCTGCCTACTTGTGATCTCTCTCTCTGTGAAATAAATAAATAAAATCTTAAAAAAAAAAAAAAAAGATTTGTTCTGTAGGCTCATGCCCTTCCCAATGTAAATTTGCCTCTCTTCTCTCAGCTCCTACCAAATCTCCTCTTCATCGATTACCCTGATCAATATTAAAAAGGCCCAGGAGAACGGCAGACCCCTGAAGAGTTCTCCCCAGAAGGTCAAGGGGAGGAGCACCGGGGATGGTTCCATGCTAGCCTCTGTGACCAGCCACAGACATATAAATCACAACTAACACACAGTGCAGTTTAAACAATAGCTCATGTTCCTCCTCGTCAGAGATTTATAGAACTGCTACCAGATGTGTCTGCCTTAGGATCCAATGCTCTGGACTTTTGACATTGTCTCCTTTTCTGCCACTTACTCTTGTTCAGTTTGAATGGTCAGTTTTTTCATATCAACACTTGAACACTAATTGCAGGGAATCCCTGAAATACATCCAGATCTGATGTTTGCATTATCACACACCCTCCTGTCCTACCCACAGCAGCTTCCTTTGGTTTCCGCCCATCATCTTCAGTGACACCATCTTTCATCTCCTGGCTCAGGCCCCAAATCTTAGAGACATTTTTAATTTCTCTTTTCTCTCGCATCTCAAATTTAGTCCATGGACAACTCGCCAGCACTACTTTCAAAATACATGTGACTTTTAAAAACTCTCCCCCACTGCTAACATCCTGTGCCAAACCAGTCTTCTCTCCCGGGACGACTGAAATGAATGGGTCTTTTAAGAACATAAATCAGATCAAGCCTCTTCTTTGTTCTAACTCTTCAGCATCCTACTATATTATTTAGGGTACTATCAAAACCCTTCATCATGGCCTCCTGCCCTACAGAAACTGGCCAGTGATGACCTTATTCATTTCCATCCAGACCCCCATCACTGTGCCTGGCGCCACCTGCTTGCAGCTCTTCCTGAATATTCCAGCACACTCCCCCCATCAGAGCCTTTGCACCTGCTGTGGTAGTCACCCAGCATACCCTTCTCCAGATGTTGCAACATTATGCTCCCTCACATCAGTCAGGCCCCTGCTCACATGTCAATTCCACAGCTAGTCCTCCCACACATGCCGGTTAAAGCAACCACCCATTCTTTGCCCCTGTCCTCCTGTTCTCCATGCCGGAACCAGCTCTCTGCTGATTTGGAGCACAGACTGCTCCCTGGTATAGTTACTTGGAGGTAATGTGTCTCCATCCTTAGATGTACACTTCTGCCAGGCAGGATCCTTTTCTCTTAATCACTGCTATAACCTTGGTGCCTACCACATAGGAGGCATTTTCAAAAATGTGTTAAATTTGTGTGAGAATTATTGAGTAAATGAAACTTCAGGGTCTCTGCTGACTACTTCTCAGACAACACACTTGATTATGAAAAATACTAATTATCACTCAGAGAACTTACCAAGGGACAGATGTGACACTAGGCACTTAATACATGTTGTCAGATTTAATCCTCACAGTAATGCAAAAAGAAACCTGGGTATTTTCCTCAAATGCTTGATAACCTTGTTTTTCTGTGAATTTCCACAGATTAAGAAAGTTGTTGGTCATTTGATTAATAGAATAGATTTTTTCTGTGACATCCCACAGATAGGGTTCTAAGACACTCCTTTCCCCGGATTGAAAGCGGTCTAAGCTCATTCGTCCATTTGAAATAGCTTCTCTTTTGGGACAGAGAGTTAGGGGTGCACTCCGCAAACCTACTATCAGTGTATGTTAGCAGGGAAGCAAGATTCAGGTTGAATTATGCCACATAACTCTGAGCAAACTGTCACAGTAACACCCATGCAGTCCATTTTTAAATCTCTGTGACTACCTTGCCCCAGAGATTCACGGGATGTGACGATATCCTGGCAGCAAGATTGAGCTGATCTAGTCAGATCAGGTGATTTTGTGATCAGGTGATTTTGTGAAGTGGGGTGGCCCAGTCTTATCTGAAGCTTAGAATGAGAGTTTTCAAGGGTCCGGGCTGTGGTGCTCATCAGAGCCTAGGATTCCAGTTTATACGAGGGCAAATGCTCCTGCACAAACGCTATTGCACAATAGGTTTAAGCAAATCACCAAACTTGAACACCACTCATTTTCACAATGTAAAATGAATCCTAGCAACTCTTCCACTGACGAACAACCCTTACAGGACAGCTAGAAAGAGTGGGATCCCAGAGCTGTGGCCTCTGGAGTGAGATCTCCTGATTAGAGCATTTCCAATGCTAAGTACTTCTGGAGTGTGTGCTCTTGACTAGCGAAAATATACTTCGAATATCAAGTAACCGATCCTCAAGTGTTCCTATTTCATTCCTACATCACACTTTCCAAGATAAAGTACTGAAACAGAAATTATAAATGATGGAGCACTCTCCATGGGACGGTCAGGCCCGAGGCTGCGCGTGCTCGTGGTAGGCTGGGCCCAAGGCTGGGGGCACCTTCGTGACACCTTCCTGGACCCCGAGCAGGCAAGATGGAGAAGATGAAGCCCTCAGTGGCCAAAGGGAGACTTCTCTCAGTTTAAGGCTGTACAGCATCCAGAATTGGAGGGAGCTGTCTTGACTTTTATTCCCACCAGGATCGTGGTTGGCTGGAAAATTCACTCGGGCTTTCATCCACATCTCTTGGTCCCTACTTGGGAGCTCTCTGAAGTAAGTGCCCACTTTTCTTCAAAAGCTGTTTTGGGGTTGTGGAATTAAACGAAGATCAACCCAATGAAAAAAGCAGATGCTATTTATTCAGAGCTGCAAGGGAGTCAGCCACCCACACATGTGTTTTGGTGGTGATTTTAAGGCAGAGGAGTGAGCAAGCTTTATCATAAGAAAAGAGAGAGAGAAAAACTTCAGATGTGCCCTGATGGTGGGGTGGTTGGACTGGGGAAACTATGAGCAGGCTAACTAGAAGTGGGGCATCCCAGGTGACTAGTTCGGGGTATAAATTTGGCTTTCTCTACTTGATCCTAAATTGGAAATGGGACAAGAATTAGGGGAGTGGTCAATTATTATTCAAGTTCTAGCCATTTTGAGCCAATTGGTAAAGAAGTTATTATTCCACTTCCTGGACTGTTACTAAACATAGCAGTCCAACTTCCTCCCAGTCTGACTTCTAGCCAGCTGGCTTCCTGGGCTGGTTACTGTAGATAAGGAGATTGGTTTCCTGGGCAGGTTGTTGCAAGCTGCAAGCTGTGGATCAGAGTTCTGTATTTAAATATGACCTGGCCATTGTCTGTTTGTATATTCAGTCTGTCCTGGTAGCATGCGAGTGGGTTGAGAAGACTACCCAGTGCCCAGTTCTTTCCTGATCTATTCTTTCCTGACCCAGTTCTTTCGTGACCTGGCTATTCCTAAGCCTGTTGCTAGAGGCTAGGTGCTGTGGATTCCCTAAAGAAATAGTCAGTAGATTGGACATTCATGGGACCCTGTAGACATTATGTCATGTTTGATAAATTTTCATTTTGAGGAACCACATTCTCCACTGCTGACCAATGTTGGCAAAGTTAGATATATTCTGTAATATTCAAAGGAGGTTTTCAGAAATACATCCAAGAAATTATCTCTCAAAACTTTGCTGTATTAAGCAATATAAATATATCAAATCAATACATTGTATCCCTTAAATTTACATAATGTTTTATGTCAAACATAAATCAATTTTGCTGAATTACAAAAGGACTTACAATAGATTTTAAGAAAAAGCTTACATGTTGCTGCCCATTAAGATCACCTCCCTTACTATGATTGGTATTCTATTTAAATTGGAAGTGTTTACACAGTTCCAGTAATTCTGCAAATTACTTTGATAACCTGGCACTGAAAAAGCCATGACATTCTTTAGATATAGTGACACTTTCTTTTAATACTAGTGCTTTTAAAACCAGTATAGGAAAAGAATTGATTTTGAAGTTTAGTTTTGGCTCTTAGGTGGGACAAATCTTGTGATTTAGAGTTAAGATAAATCTTCTTAATATTTCTAGTGTTTTCTATGTAGAGAAGTTGTCACTAATATCAATATACTCTGTCCTTTAATACCAATTACACATTTTTCATAAACACAGTTTGTTTTTCCTCAAAGACTTTCTCAGGGCCTTTGATGATTTCAAAGGCTTTGTTACCCTGAATTCTGTTTTCTGCCCACTTTTCCTTATAACATTAATTTCGCTTAAAATATCATGTCAGACTAATATGGATAAAATGAATTTAATAACATTGATTTTTTCAAAGGTATACTTTTTGCTTGTATTCTAGAATTTATTAGTGCATCAATAACTTCTAAAAGATGGCATACTGCCATTATTTGAGTTTTTGTATTGACTTTCCACTTGGGGTTTAGGTAAAGTTTAAATGTATGTTTGTTACAAGTGGTTTCATACACCAGATAGTTTCATTGTAGCCTAAATTAATACTATTTAAAGATCTTCTATTGAGGGGCACTTGGGTGGCTCCGTTGGTTAAGCACTCAACTCTTGATTTTGGCTCATGTCATCATCTCAGGGTCGTGGGATCCAGCCCCACATAGGGCTCCATGCTCAGCGGGGGAGTCTGCTTAAGATTTTCTCTCTTCCTCTCCCCCTGCAACCCCCCTAAAATAAATAAACAAATCTTTAAAAAAAAAAAAAGATCTGCTATTGAAATCTGGTTTTTTAATTCCAGCATTTCCAGCAATATATAGATACTGTGTGTTCATATATATATATATATTCTATTCACAGTTTGAGCATTCTGTGTGTGTGTGCATGTGTAACATATATATAAAGCATTATTTTATATATTTGTATATATCATATATATAAGTATGTATGAGGAAAGGGTTAACAGAGATCTGGTTGCTTACTCTGCATGCCTTCAAGGAGACCTAGAATCATGATTGACCCTTGGCCAACCTCTGGGCATGTGGCCCTTGGAATGTTCTTTACATTGGTGACTGATGATTTTTTTGTTTATATCTGGAGCAGTGGGTCATCCTGTATCAGCCAGTCGGGTTGATTTGCAAAACCAGCAAGATGGATAAGGTTTACCTATTTTCATTGTTGAGGTTCTGAGTTTCAGTTACTATGGCTGGTTGACTAGCAAGGTATACCTATGTGTTTAGCACCTCAAGAAATCCTCAGACCCTGGAACTCAGATAGGCTTTCTTGGGTGTAGACACTCTCCATTCATGTCACAGTAGCTCTCCATCAGGGAGATCGCACATTGTATGTGGCCTCAGATAAGGAAAGACTTAGAAGCCCTTCCTGGCCTAACTGTATCCCACCAGTGCACCTTTTCTCTGCTGTTTTTGCTCTGTGTTTATTATCACAATAAATCGCAGCCACAAGTACAACTGGCTATTGAGTCTTGTGTTTCTAATGAATCATCAAGTTTGAGGCAATTATAGGAATATAAAAACATCATACTATTAACCATTAACCATATTATCTACCAGACACATTTCCCTAGATATATAAATATAGAAATTTTTACACTTAAGGAATCCACAAATGCAAACATAATTATCTGGATTAATCCCTCCACACATCAGGGGTTTTATAAAAAATAATTAAGCAATATTTAGTATGCCTTATCTTATTCAAAATTATTTTATTCATTCATCTACTATAACTCTAATTGCTTGGTTTTACATTTCATCTTTTAGGCCACGTGTAGCAATATTTGATGCTGAGTCTTATTTTCTGTGTAAATGTTCTGCTATAATGTTAGCAAATTTGTTATGGTTTCTGCTAAAGGAATAAAATTCCCAGTATCACACTCAAGAGGTCTCTTGGATGATCTTCTTGTGTCTTGTGTTGGACTTTTTTTTTTTTTTGCCAAACTCTGTGTTGTGTGTAAGTACATTAAAAAACAGCCAAATATCATCTCTCATTGTCTCTGCGAACTCCGTGTGGTTTTTCAAATCAGATTTTAACTTCAAATACATACCACTATTATTTAAGTCTTATGAAAACTAATTGTTGAATTGTCTTCTACCACTGCATAACAAATTACCACACACCAAGTGGCTTAAAACAATACCCATTTATCAGCTCAAATCTGTAGGGCAGAAGTTCCAATATGGCACACCTGGATTCTCTGCTCTCATTCTCCCAAAGCTGAATTCATTTAGCAGCTATTGTCTAGCTGCTTTCTCCTCTGGAGTTCAGGGTCCTCTGCCAGCTTCCAGAGGTTGTTGTCAGAATTCAGTTCCTTATAGTCATAGGACTGATGTCCCTGTTCCTTTGCTGGTTGTCACAAAGGGCTATGCGAAACTCCAAGAGACCATTCTCAGTCCCTCAGCCTGTGGTCCCCTCTGTCTTCAAAGCCATCAGTAGAGACTCTTCCATGGGTCAAATGGCCCTCCCATTCAAATCTCCACCCCCAGGAAGAGCTCAGTCCCTTTTAAGGGCTCACCTAATGAGATTGGGGGAATCAATCACCTTTTCCCAAAGTCAGCTACAGTAATCTAATGATGGAGGGACTAGTTTGTCATTCATAGTCCATGCTCACACTCAAAAGGAGGGAAGGGGATTATACTGGGGGTGTATATCACCAGGGTGCAAACTTGGAGACTATTTAGAATTCTGCCTCCTACTAAGTCATTTTACTTTCTTCATGATTACTAAGACTTCATGATAATGAAGTCTTTTTATCTTTTTATCTATCTTTTTATACATTCTTATTTTTCAGTTAATTTTTTTCCATCCTCAAGGAATTTGCAATTTAGCAAAATACTTGGAGGTAAAATAAAGAAACCAAAGTGTAGTAGTTTTCTGGATACTTAAGAGATTTGTGTGTAATAGGTTCCTAAAGCATCATATTTGTAATTTGGAAAAATTAATTTTCTTAACTGATAGAATTAATTTTCTGTAGTAACATCCTCTTGTTTATTATTTCAATTACAAGGTTATATGACTGGATCAGGGGGAAATATATTAAGTTTAGTGGATTCTTCAGGTTTTGCCTCCTCAAATTTTTTGAGATTCATTTCTGGTTGACATGAAGTAAAAGTAAAAGTAAATTTACATTCTGCCCCATCAGTCACATAGCATGTCCCATGCTGTTGAAACTAGTAGTTTTAGTCTTTTCAATTTTTGCTAGTCTCAAAATATGCCCCCCAGTGAATCTCATCTCCCAGGATCCCATTTTGCATGAATTCCACAGTGAACATGGGCTGATTCTAAGCCCCACTTTAATCAACAGAAGGTCAGAAATGATATCAGGCCAGTTCTAAAACTAACATTTCAGAAGGTCTGGCACTTTCTGTCTTTTCTCTCTTAATAATTAACTATGAGAAGACACCTGTTCTTTGAGAGAAAGAAGCCATACATGGAGGCCCGGAGGCTGAGATGCTGCTTGAAGAGAAAGGCTATGTGGAAGAGCACCAAGGCACATGACTGAAGAAGCTGTCTTGGACACCCAGCCCAGCGAAGCCTTCAGAGGACTCCAGCCCAGCATCTGACCTGAAGGACTTCAGGTGACTGGCGGAAGAATAGCTAAAATAAATCTAATCAACCTGTACAACTGTGAGAGATACTAACAAATTATAGTTGACCACTCAATTTTTGGGACAGTTTTTGATGTTTTATATTGTTATAACAATGGATATCCAAAACAAAATTAGTGTCTGAAAGCTGAATTTGTCATAAAGAAATTTAAAAACATACGGCATTGGTTTTGGGATTGAACAAATGGGTAGAAGTTTGTAGAGGCTTTAGAAGATTAACAAAAACTAAAAGACCACTGAGGAAATTACTACCAGAGGCAAGAAAAGGCTGATATAAATTAAATACAGACAGAAGAAATGAACAAAGCTGTTATCTGTAGTAATATGGACTATATAGGGGTGGATATAGTTAAAGAAAATGTTGAAAATGTCAACTGATATTTTTTGGCTGCCAATGATAAAGTACAGGAAGGTTGAACAGAGCTAAAGAAGGATATGTTTAGCTTTAAAAAATAATTTAGAGAAAATATTTTCATCCTAGGACTTGTAGGGTTGGAAACAAACTGTTACTCATTCTCAGGTTGCTTAGACAGCAAAAGATTCTTAAACTAAGAAATGATCGCTGAGGAAAAAAATTCTAATTCATGGAGCACCCTATAAAACATGTTCTCAGGATAAAAATAAAGATCAGATGAAAGGCATAGCCATGAGACCCTCTCAGTGTTGAGATCCTCAATTAGACAATAGGGGTTCCCACATTCCGAAGGATGTTTCTCATTTAGCAGCTTGAGTCTCAGCCCAAAGAAGAGAGAGAAGTATATGTCAAAGAGACTTGTGAATGTGGCTTCTACTAAGGGGGTACATTATAATTTGACATATAGGAAATCCACATAGGTTTTTTTTTTTTTTTTAAGATTTAATTTATTTATTTGTCAGAGAGAGAGGGAGAGAGAGCGAGCACAGGCAGACAGAGTGGCAGGCAGAGGCAGAGGGAGAAGCAGGCTTCTCCCGAGCAAGGAGCCCGATATGGGACTCCATCCCAGGACGCTGGGATCATGATTTGAGCCGAAGGCAGCTGCTTAACCAACTGAGCCACCCAGGCGTCCCCCACATAGGTTTTAAACTGCCCTGAAAGTCCACAGTTTTATACAAAGTAGGAATATAGTAAACAAAGTCAGTTCAAAATAAGAAGAGGCATTTGGGCCCCCAACTTCGTACAAGCGAGAAGCAGGGAAAGAGTCACTCAGCTGCAAACACAAGCCATTTCTTAAGAATCAGAAGAATAAATCAAAGGGTAACTTCAAGAGTCAAGGAGAATTATTCCCAAGGAGAAGGACTGGATCCAAATTAAGAACTGTTCTCTGTCCCTAGGGTTAGAGGAAGTGACAGCATGTGTCTCTTTGAATTTTAGAATTATAACTGCAGTGTGCTTCCCATCTCTCTTCCTTTTCTTGAATGGGTATATTCATTGTAATTATCCCATCACTTCTTCACCATGTATGTTGTGTATTAAGTTCATGGGGCTCAATGACCTAGAAACCTCATCTGAAGAGCTATATCTAAAGGTCAACACCTGAGGAGATCCTTGATTTAGAGGATAAGATCTAGAATTTAAGCTGATACCATAATGGGAAGAAAGTTTGGAAAGAGGGAGTGAGTATATTTCTACATGAATATTGTATGTATATGATACATGAATGTTGTATCGAAGGCAGGCTATGGTAGATTGTGCTGGGATGAGAGAAAGGTCCAAAGTGATCTCATTACCTTAACTAGCTATTGATGCTGGCCGTTGGTTGGGAGTTTAGCTGGGGGCCTCTGTTCTCCTATTTGTTACCCTCTCTAACTTGCTCTTTAAGCTTCGTTTACAACATGGTGGATAGTATGTGGTAGTTTCCAAAGAGAAGCATCTCAAGAAGAGAAAGCAGAAGTTGCAAATCACTTACATAGTGTCACTTGTGCCATATTCTATGGGTCAAAACAAGCCATAGGACCAGCCCAGAACTAATATGAGAGGGAGACTACACAATGCAGAAAACTCTAAGAGGTGTGGTTTCTTGGTGGCCATCTTTGGAGCCTACCTGCCTCAGTTTAGATTCTACAGTTTTTTTCCAAAATTTTGTTCAGTAATATTAATTTAAAAATTTCATTTTCTTCTGCAATGACAATTTTCCATTTTCTAATTATCTTTATAGAATAACATATGTATATATACATTTACATTTTTTTCTTTCTAACACTGGAGGATAATTAATATAAAAGCTTAGTATTTTAGCTTAGATTTTATTGTATTTTTTCAGTTAAAATTTTCTAAATGTGGTAAGAACACGTGAAATTTACCATCTGAGTCATTTCTAAGTGTACAGTTCAGAAATTTTAAGCATATACACATTATCATGCAATAGGTCTCTAGAATATTTTTATCTTGCCAAACTGAAAATTTATGCCCATTAAGCACCAACTCCGCATTTCCCCCCAATAATTTCTCAATTTTAAGTAATGTTAAATAGTTTTATTTAATTTTTTATGATTAAGAAATTTCCATAGCAACAAAAACCAATGGCTATAATTAGCATGTCATTGTATTATAATCTTTCACTTATGCCTATTTAATTCTCATTTACTGATTATTAATAGTTACCACATCATAAATCACATCACTTACAATGGAAATACTTGTAGATTTGAGTTGAGAACTCAGCAATACCATTCTGGTACAGTAAACGAGGAGCAGACTCTGAATTGCATTAGGGTATGTCAAATTTTGCTTAGGCATTAAGAGTAACAAGAAATTTTCTTTAAAGATACTCATCAGTTTATCAGTTGAAAAAGTATCTTCTTATTTAGATGCATAGGTCATTGCAATATTGTTGGATCAAAAAAGTCTTTCAATGACGAGACTTGCTCCTCTGAAACCAGTTCCAAAGTTCCACTCTCTGTCCATCCAAATTGTCCACTGCACTCTCTCCCTGCAGGCCTCCCTAGCTAACTTTATTCTACTCCATTGGTCTCCTATCTATCCTTTCCCTGAAACTTCTTTTGGCGTTGATCCACCCAATATGCAGTGTTGCCAAATTAATTTCCCTCAAGCCAAGACTGAAAAATGCCTAATGAATTTCTATGGCTTAAAACGGTGGTTCTCAAATGTTGCTGAACATCAAAAGCAACTGGAGAGCTTTTAAATATTCAGATACCCAAGATAGACTCCAATTTAATTAGATCAGAATCTCGCAGCAGTAGACTGGGGTGAGAATGAGCCCAGGCATTAGTGGTTTTACAACACTCCAGGCGATTCTAATGCAGTCAAGGTGAAGATATGAGGCTTAGAAGAGTGGTTAATTAGGGGTAACGTGAAGTTTTAACAACTACAGATGTCTGCTTCATCTCTTTCTTCTTGCCTCCAGCTAAGAGATAACAAATCCTAAGAATGAACTTGCGCATTTTGTCCTTTCTAAAGGTCCACATAGGACTCTGTTGCTGCTTATTAAGAACCACTAGCCTAGACTAATTAAAGAGAACTTGATCAGATCAAAAATTTTAAAAGTGGGGCACCTGGGTGGCTCAGTCAAGTGCCTTCCCAGGGTCCTGGAATCAAGGCCCCGTCCGGCTCCCTGTTCAGTTGGAGGCCTGCTTCTCCATCTCCCTCTGCCATTCCCCCTGCTTATGCTCTTTCACACTCTCTCTGTGCCAAATAAATAAATAAAATCTTTAAAAAATTTTTTTCAACTATTGCTTGATTATGGTGGTTTAACTAAGTGGGAACCAAGGATGAAAACTCGATGCTCAATCTATAAATGAGAAATGACATACATTACAGTTAACATAGATGGCTTTACTTTTAGAAATCAAGAGGCAAATTCAAATCTGAATTAGGCTTTCTAGATTATTACAATGACCTTGGCCCATCACCTACATGGAGATGGAGGGACCATGTAATGCAAATCCTACTTTACAACTTTCTGGGGAAATAGGGTCTTAGCCTTTAAGCATCATCAGAGCAGAAACTTCATCGATGCTATTCTAAACCACATTCTCAGAACCTGGAATAGTATTTGGTTCATATTAGATATTCAAGAAATATTTTGACGGCAAACAAACAAAAAAAACCCAGACTCTTGGGATGGCTGGGTGGCTCAGTCAGTTAAGTGTCTGCTTTCAGCTCGGGTCATGATCCCAGTGTCCTGGGATCAAGTACTATGTTGGGCTCCTGGTTCAGTGGGAAGCCTACTTCTCCCTCTCCCTCTGCCACTCCCCATGCTTGTGTTCTCCTACACTCTCTCTGTCTCTGACAAATAAATAAATAAAATCTTTAAAAACAACAACAGTGGCGCCTGGGTGGCTTAGTGGATTAAAGCCTCTGCCTTCGGCTCAGGTCATGATCTCAGGGTCCTGGAATCGAGCCCCGAGTCGGGCTCTTGCTCAGCAGAGAGCCTGCTTCTTCCTCTCTCTCTGTCTGCTTCTCTGCCTATTGTGATCTCTGTCTGTCAAATAAATGAACAAAATCTTTAAACAACAACAACAACAAAACCCAAAACAAACAAACAAACAAACAAAACCCCAGACTCTTAAATACAGAAAACTAACCGGAGGTTGTAAGAGGGGCGGTGGGAAGGGAGATGAAATGGGTATAAGGGATTAAAAGCTACAAATTTCAGTTTTAAAATAAATAAGTGACAGAGATGAAAAGCCTTACATAGGGAATATAGTTAATATATTGTAATAACGTTTTTTTGTGACAGATGGTGATTCTGCTTGTTGTAGTGAGCATTGAGTACCGTACAGAATTGTTGGAATCATGTTGAACACCTGAAACAAATATAACACCATATGTTAATTAGATTTCAATAATAAATAAATAAACAAGCAAGCAAGCAAACATTTTGATAAGGAAATGCCATTTTCCAATTAATATAATCCAATTTAATCACCTCACCTCAATACCTCCTACTTAATTGTAAAAGAAGTCATCCATCTTTCAAACACCAGATGTTCAGCCCACAGGTACCCTAGATTCTCTGTCACATGCTATCTGTTAAGCACCAACTGTGCACAGATCAGAGGACCTTTATCCCCAGATCCAGTGATGGCCACTGGTTCTAAATCTCAGTCTCTCACAGGTCACAGAGGTGCCCCAACTTTGGCCTCCACATTTGTTTCCTAGAACTGCCATAAGAAAGGACCATAAGCTGGGTGGCTTAGCATAACAGAAATGTTTTGTCTCACAATTCTGGAGGTCAGCAGTCCAAAATCAAGGTGTTGGCAGGGCTGTGCTCCCTCTGAAGGTTCCCAGAATCTGTTCCCAGCCAGGTAGTTCTTTGGCTTGTGATGGTGTAACTCCAGTCTTCACATGGCAGTTTCCCTATGTGTGTATCCGTTTCTAGATTTCTTCATTCTGTATGATGCCAGTCATGTTGGATCAGAAGCCTATACTATTCTAGTATAACCTCATCTTAACTAATTTCATCTGTAATGATCTATTTCCAAATAAGGTTGCATTCTGAGATACTGGGTATTAGGACTTTAACATATACAATTTTGGTGAAGGACACAATTCAGTTCATTACGGGCTCTAAGGACAACTATTAGTTCATAACCACTGGCTCAGTCGTCATTATTCCCAAAGCATTCTGAAGTCCAGAGGAGCTTCCAAAGCTTAGCCACTAACCCCCAGGTTCTACCGTTGAGCCCAAACTTTCCCCTTAAGATTTGTTCCCAGGTGGGACCAATGGTGACCTTTATGTCCACAGGCCATCTGTCTACCCTGAGAGAAAACTTTAACTTAATATTCTAAAGAGAGAGGATTATGGTATTCTTCCCCTCCTTTCAGAGAGCCCCTGGTTTCCTTTTTCATATTGCTCCTCTTCTAAACATCCAGCAAACCAAGTAGAGAGGCACAGAGAAGTGCCAACTTAAGCCCATCAAATATCCCAGCTCTCTGACCACAGCAATTTGCTTATTGGTAGGCAAGTGATCCAAACCAATTAAGGACAAGACCCTTGTTTGAAGTTTGGGGAAGTCCTCTGCTTTCTGGAAACCTAGCGCTCAGAGCATTTAAGCCTGGATCTCCATCACACAGGGAGATACTATGCATTAGAGTAAAAGCCCTCAGAGCCAGAAGCAGAGCACAGTGTTAGAATTCTTAGAACCTTCTTTAAGCTCCTGGTTCATGCTCTATCTAATGACCTTTTTAGGTACATAAGTTATGAAACTCTTTTTTTTCCTTTTTCCTCAAGTCCATTTGAATTAAGTTTTTAAAGATATTCAATGAAAACCAATGCTGACTGGGAAAGCCCACCTCTTATGTTAAACCTTTTCTTTGTCCTACCTTAGCAATGAGAGGAGGAGGATGAAATGTGGTATCAGGATGACCTTTCTGTGGTAAGATGAGACTCCTCTTATTACCTCTCAGCCAGGCCTGGTCATATAGTAATCCTAGCCAAAATTACAAGAAATTGAAAGATATCCATAAGTTCCAAAGATTCTTACAGTCTTTCAGATACTAAAAGTAAAGGGAAAGCCTTAGTAGAGTTTAGAGCTGGAAATGATGACATAGAGGCCACTAACAAGAGTCAAACAGAATTTTTTTTCTGGAAGCATTTACCCAGCTGTCCCTAAGGGGTTAGAGAGGAAGTAGGTTAATGACTGATGTAGAGAAGAGATGAGACAGATAGTGAAGCAATAGTTTTACACAAAATTTAATGGAAAAATAAAAGTGAAACATCAAAAGATACATATTAGCATTATTACAGTAAGTCAGGGTCTCCGAAACTTTCTATATAATTATAACATTGCATAGATTCTGATACAATAATACAAAATGGAAAAAAAAGATCTCAGGAGAAGTTAGAGAAAAAGGGAAAAATCAAGACAAGGATCTGGAGTAAGAAATTTGGAAGTCACCATGGGTAAGGAAGAAATTGCATGAACTTTAGAATCAGAATGGAATTGAAATCCGAGTCCTGTAACTGTAAACCTGTTATTTACCCTATTTACTTTACATATTTAAAAAGTAAAAATATTGGGGGAGGAGTCAAGATGGCGGAGAAGTAGCATCAGCCAGCAGGAGATCAGCTAGATAGCCTATCAAACCATTCCAATCACCTACGAATCCAACAGGAGATTGAAGAGAAGAAAAACAACAATTCTAGAAACAGAAAATCGACCACTTTCTAAAAGGTAGGACCAGCGGAGAAGTGAATCCAATGCGACCGGAAGATAGACCCCAGGGGGAGGGGCCGGCTCCCGGCAAGCAGCAGAGCACAAAATCAGGACTTTTGAAAAGTCTGCTCCATGGAGGGACATCGCTCCAGAGGCTAAACTGAGGTGAAGACCTCACGGAGACAGCGTGGACTCAGGTCCTGCGGGGTCACAGAAGGATCAGGGGTGTCTGAGTGTCGCAGAGCTCACAGGTATTAGAGCGGGGAAGCCGGCTGCGGAGACAGAGCTGAGGTTTCCTAGAGCTGTAGTCTGTGACACGGGCCGGTGCTCTGTGACACGGGCCGGTGCTCTGTGACATGGGCTGGTGCTCTGTGCGAGGGGTCGCCACAAGATCCGGGGAGACTCCGACCCGGGAGAGCTCAGGGATCTACGGGGTTCGGAGACTCCAGGTGGGACTCTGCCAGAGACAGAGACACTTGGTCACAGGCTGGGTGAGCTCGGAGCGCTCCCAGAAGCCAGTGAGACGGGACTGAGACGGGACTAATTACTCACGATTTTCCCCGGGAGACGGGAGTGATTAAACGCTCTTCTCTGAAGGCACACTGAAGACTGGGGCCCCTAGCTCTGGGCTCCTCCAAGCCGGAGATTGGGACACCGCCATTTTCATTCCCGTCCTCCGGAACTCTACGGAAAGCGTTCAGGGAACAAAAGCTCCCGAAAGCGAACCTGAGAGGATTACTCAGCCCGGCCCCTGGTAAGGGCGGTGCAACTCCGCCTGGGGCAGAGACACTTGAGAATCACTACAACAGGCCCCTCCCCCAGAAGATCAACAAGAAATCCAGCCAAGACCAAGTTCACTTAACAAGGAGAACAGCGGATTCTTATCTGGACAAAATGACAAGGTGGAAAAATTCACCACAAAAAAAAGAACAGGAGGCAGTACCGAAGGCTAGGGACCTAATCAATACAGACATTGGTAATATGTCAGATCTGGAATTCAGGATGACGATTCTCAAGGTTCTAGCCGGGCTCGAAAAAGGCATGGAAGATATTAGAGAAACCCTGTCAGGAGAAATAAAAGCCCTTTCTGGAGAAATAAAAGAACTAAAGTCTAATCAAGTTGAAATAAAAAAAGCTATTAATGAGGTGCAATCAAAAATGGAGGCTCTAACTACTAGGATAAATGAGGCAGAAGAAAGAATTAGTGATATAGCAGACCAAATGACAGAGAATAAAGAAGCTGAGCAAAAGAGAGACAAACAACTAATGGACCACGAGGGGAAAATTCGAGAGATAAGTGATGCCATAAGATGAAACAACATTAAAATAATTGGGATTCCTGAAGAAGAAGAAAGAGAAATAGGAGCAGAAGGTATACTTGGAGAGAATTATTGTAGAGAATTTCCCTAATATAGCAAAGGGAACAAGCATCAAAATCCAGGAAGTGCAGAGAACACCACTCAAAATCAATAGGAATCAGTCCACACCCCGCCATCTAATAGTAAAATTTACAAGTCTTAGCGACAAAGAGAAAATCCTGAAAGCAGCACGGGACAAGAAGTCTGTAACATACAATGGTAAAAATATTAGACTGGCAGCAGATTTATCCACAGAGACCTGGCAGGCCAGAAAGAACTGGCATGATATATTCAGAGCACTAAACGAGAAAAACATGCAGCCAATACTTTATCCAGCTAGGTTATCATTGAAAATAGAAGGAGAGATAAAAAGCTTCCAGGACAAACAAAAACTGAAAGAGTTTGTAAACACCAAACCAGCTCTACAGGAAATATTGAAAGGGGTCCTCTAAGCAAAGAGAGACCCCAAAAGTATTATCAGAAAGGAACAGAGACAATATACAATAACAATCACCTTACAGGCAATACAATGGCACTAAATTCATATCTCTCAATAGTTAACCTGAATGTAAATGGGCTAAATGCCCCAATCAAAAGATACAGGGTTTCAGAATGGATAAAAAAACAAAACCCATCAATATGCTGCCTACAAGAAACTCATCTTAGACCCGAAGACACCTCCAGATTGAAAGTGAGGGGGTGGAAAACAATTTACCATGCTAATGGACATCAGAAGAAAGCTGGGGTGGCAATCCTTATGTCAGATCAATTAGATTTTAATCAAAAGACTATAATAAGAGATGAGGAAGGACACTATATCATACTCAAAGGGTCTGTCCAACAAGAAGATCTAACAATTTTAAATATCTATGCCCCTAACATGGGAGTAGCCAACTATATAAACCAATTAATAACAAAATCAAAGAAACACATTGACAAGAATACAATAATAGATGGAGACTTTAACACACCCCTCACTGAAATGGACAGATCATCCAAGCAAAAGATCAACAAGGAAATAAAGGTCTTAAATGACACCCTGGACCAGATGGACATCACAGATATATTCAGAACATTCCATCCCAAAGCAACAGAATACACATTCTTCTCTAGTGCCCATGGAACATTCTCCAGAATAGATCACATCCTGGGTCATAAATCAGGTCTCAACCGGTATCAAAAGATTGGGATCATTCCCTGCATATTTTCAGACCAGAATGCTCTGAAGCTAGAACTCAATCACAAGAGGAAATGTGGAAAGAGCACAAATACATGGAGACTCAACAGCATCCTTCTAAAGAATGAATGGGTCAACCAGGAAATGAAAGAAGAATTGAAAAAAACCATGGAAACAAATGATAATGAAAACACAACAGTCCAAAATCTGTGGGACACAGCAAAGGCAGTCCTGAGAGGAAAATAGATAGCGATACAAGCCTATCTCAAGAAACAGGAAAGGTCTCAAATACACAACCTAATCCTACACCTAAAGGAGCTCAAGAAAGAACAACAAAGAAAGCCTAAACCCAGCAGGAGAAGAGAAATGATAAAGATCAAAGCAGAAATCAATGAAATAGAAACCAAAAGAACAATAGAACAAACCAATGAAACTAGGAGCTGGTTCTTTGAAAGAATTAATAAGATTGATAACCCCCTGGCCAGACTTATCCAAAAGAAAAGAGAAAGGACCCAAATAAATAAAATCATGAATGAAAGAGGAGAGATCACAACACCAAAGAAATACAAACAATCATAAGAACATATTATGAGCAACTCTATGCCAACAAATTCGACAATCTGGAAGAAATGGATGCTTTCCTAGAGACATATAAACTGCCAAAACTGAACCAGGAAGAAATAGAAAACCTGAATAGGCCCATCACCAGTAAGGAGATTGAAACAGTCATCAAAAATCTCCAAACAAACAAAAGCCCAGGGCCAGATGGCTTCCCAGGGGAATTCTACCAAACATTTTAAGAAGGATTAATTCCTATTCTCCTGAAACTGTTCCAAAAAATAGAAATGGAAGGAAAACTTCCAAACTCATTTTATGAGGCCAGCATCACCTTGATCCCCAAACCAGACAAGGATCCCATCAAAAAAGAGAATTACAGACCAATATCCTTGATGA
>ML093284.1:0-52600 GCA_003697995.1 Taxidea taxus jeffersonii | reverse complement strand
GATACCACCTCACACCAGTCAGAATGGCTAAAATGAACAAGTCAGGAAATGACAGATGCTGGCGAGGATGTGGAGAAAGGGGAACCCTCCTACACTGTTGGTGGGAATGCAAGCTGGTGCAACCACTCTGGAAAACAGCATGGAGGTTCCTCAAAAAATTGAAAATAGAGCTACCTTATGACCCAGGAATTGCACTACTGGGTATTTACCCTAAAGATACAAACGTAGTGATCCGAAGGGGCACGTGTACCCAAATGTTTATAGCAGCAATGTCCACAATAGCCAAGTTATGGAAAGAACCTAGATGTCCATCAACAGATGAATGGATAAAGAAGAGGTGGTATATATATACAATGGAATACTATGCAGCCATCAAAAGAAATGAAATCTTACCATTTGCGACGACATGGATGAACTAGAGCGTATTATGCTTAGCGAAATAAGTCAACTGGAGAAAGACAACTATCACATGATCTCCCTGATATGAGGAAGTGGAGATGCGACGGGGGTGGGGGTTAAGGTGGTAGGAAAAGAAAAAAATGAAACAAGATGGGATTGGGAGGGAGACAAACCAAAAGAGACTCTTAATGTCATAAAACAAACTGAGGGGGGTGGGGGGGAGAGGGGTTGGGAGAGGGCGGTGGGGTTACATTATATGTTTAAATAAAAAAAAAGCTTAAATTAAAAAAAGTAAAAATATTTACTTTTTAAAATATTTTATTTATTTATTTATTTATTTATAAAATAAATTTATTTATTTAAGAGAGACCGCATACAGGACATCGGGGTAAAGGGCAGAGGGAGATAAAAAAAGAGAATCTCAAGCAGACTCAGTGTGCAGTGCAGAACCCAGGTGGGGACTTGATCTCAGGACCCTAAGATCATGACCTGAGCCAAAACCAAGAGCCAGACAGTCAACTGACTGAGCCATCCAGATGTCCCTATATGTTCTTTTTTGACTCACTTTCTTTACCAGCAAAATGAAGTCTACCAACTTTGTATTGAGGTTGTGACCATTGAATGTGAGATGAATGCATGTGAAGTGTGCGGCGTTGTAGGAACTGAATTATAATCATCTTTGTTTTTGTTTTAGAAGGAGTGTTCATATTCAAAGATGACACATTTGATTATTTTAGGTGCTAGGAATTGGGTGGTGAGTATGCAATTGCTAAGAAATCTGTTCAAGTGTAGAATTAATGAGATAAAGTGATCTAACTGAAGTCTTAAAGGAAAAGGATTCAATACCACTTGCAATGGCAGGATTTAGGGGTCCAGGGAGCTGGACCATGCTCAGGGTGAACAGCTGAAAGCAGCTTCACACAGAAGTAGGATCTCAGTGACAGTAGCAGCATCTGACCTGAAGCAGCTCTCTGTCACCCAGCCCATCACTTCTGAGATGGTTGGCACCACAGCTGTGCCTGGCGGGAGTGTTCCACAATCCATGGTGACACCCTCAGCCAAACAGAGCCCCTCCTCTGAGGCCCTGAATGGGAAACATTCAGTCATGGACACAGTAAGTGACAGAGAAGGGAGGCACAGGGGTGGAATCCATGAATAAACAAGACTCCTGCTGTAGTGAGAAGGCAGCATCAGGCTTTAACCTCAGGGGCAGGACAGGCCACCCTAGAGGGGGAGCCCTGGGACTGACACTGCTTCTGAAGAGGCATCACTTGGAGCCCTGACTTTCCTCCTCCGGGGCAGGTTGGGGGGTAGGGAGAGAGTGGTGGAGAGGAGAGGGGAGGGGGGAGAGTTTAGGAGAAGGAGGGGGAGGTGGGAGGGAGGTGAGGGGGAGGGAGGTGGGGGGAGGGAGGTGGGGGAGGGAGAAGGGAGAAGGAGAGGAGTGGGGGATGAGGGAGGCAGGGACTCTTGTTGCCTCTGCTTTCCCTCCACGGTGTCTCTGGATTGCCATAATACTTTGTAGTTTTCAAACATTCTGACACCCATTATCTCATTGAATTCTTGGGAAGTTTTTAAAATTTGTGTTGTTTTATTATTTATTTATTTATTTATTTTTGAGACAGCAGTGTGATGGACAGCCTGGCTTTCTACAGTTGACCAGGAGATATGCACAAGGTCAAGTGGTTACCTTGAGACAGATTTTCTATCTAAACTCAGGAAACTGTTACAGCAACCCTTCAAAGACAGAAGAAAGAAGGGAGAAGAACCACCAGACCAAACTGTATGGAAGAAAAGACAAAATGAGGGAGGATGGGATGTACCAATGTCACTTACAGTGGATGGATTCCGAGGAGTCCGAGATGAATCCATTCATGACAACAGAATACTCACCATTATGACGAGCATACATCCCCGTAGTCCACAGGTCTGAGGACCCGCACAGTCCATCCAGGCTGACCTTTGTCCCATCTTTCACTCTCAGATTTCTCGCAATCTGAACAATAGGTTATATGGTCTGCTTATTATGAACCCGAGATATTGTTAGTAAATTGAAGAAAGATAAAAATATACTTAATGTTATGTCCAGGACAGAAAAGCATATTTAGAAGAAGTATCCCTTGGAAAATTGTCAATGACATGTTTCAAAATTATGAAGTTTAATCCTTTTAATCCTTTATTAAGCAGATTATTGAATCAATGAGGACAACTATACTCTTGCAGTGTTTCTATCCATAGTTCCTGCAGACTTGAATAAAGGTGTTTGTTGAATTTGTAGAATGGGGGTCAAGATTCTGTTCTAACTCTGTCTTTCACATGAGTTGGGAACTACAAGCACCTGTTTCTTGTTGTTTGTAAAACATTTAATTGCAGTATCTTAAACTCATTCCCAATTTCAAAATATTGAAAAATTTCTCAATAGGTGGAGATAAAAGTACTTCAAAGTGTGATTTCATTATAGCCCACGTTCTGCATAAAGGAGTGAGGGAGATTACCTGATTGTAGGAGCACAAGCTGGTTTTGGCCACATATCCTCATTTGTCCATTTTTATAGAAATAGGTATTTTCTTTATGTGCCTGTCACAAAATCTGGTAGAATCACTTTTACCAAGATGATTGTTCAGTACTTACTTTGGAATCAAGTCCATCCAGATCTTTGTCAACCTAGCTATTAATCATTATAGCATCCAAATCATTCTTTGTCCATCCTCCAACCAATCCATCCTATACGGCACCACAAGGCTATTTTCCCTAGAATACTACTTTATCATCACTTCTCTGCTCAAGACATCCAGAGCTCCTCCTTCCTGGCATCATGAACAGAAAGTCCAGATTCACCCCTTTGAATGACTTTCCAAGTGTCCATTACTGGGTCTCCTCCTGTCTCTCCCAACACCCCTACGGCTCTTTTATCCGTAGTTTTCATTGTAGCATTTCACAAAATACCAACCATGTATTTAATTTAATCTAGTTTTTCCCGGTGATAGATCTTATTTCCTGAGCAGAATTTAAAGGTCCATGGGGACAGTGTCCTTTTTTCTTTCACTTTCTCAGACAGGGGCAGTTTAGAGTTGGGCTCTAAGCTTTTTGAGCAAGGGAATCATCTGCCTTGCACAGAATCTAGCAAAGCATCTGATGCCAAATTTATGCTGATAAATTGTTGAATTGAATGCGGTAGGATAAGGATTTAGTATATAAGTGACTTGGATAATTCACCTTTATCCCAGCAGATGTCGCTAAATTTAAGGTGTTTAAGTCTTGGTTGGGCTATAAAAAGGATAGCTATTTCATTGTAAATATCTGGAGTTTCTTTTTCTCTGCTTTCGGGAGTAGTTCTTTGGTTCATCCCATATTGTGCATTTCCTTCTGATTGTTTTCTATGCATAGGTTCTTGTTCACTGTGCTTGGAGACAGTAACAGTGGCTGACACTTATAAAGGGGTTGCCACCTTCCACGTGTAGGCCTGAGCACCTCTCATCTGGTCCCTCATCTGAGATTTCCCACACTTCTGTGAGGTAGGATGTGTGAACGTGCATACCTTCCTTACGAGGAAGCCCAGGGATGCTAAGCACCTTTGTCAAAAGTCTCACAACAGCAAATGGCAGAACCAGAATCCAAACTCAAGCATGTAGACAGTTTTAGCATGATGTCATTAGGTTTTCTTTCTGTGCCATTATCTGCTTTTGTCAACATAATTTTGCTGAATTTTTATTCTGAGTGCCAATTTGTTTACCGCAAATAATGTATGTTTGGAGCAGAGTGGGTTCATGTCCTCTGACTTCTGATAAGCATCTGCTATGCCTATTAGATTGCTACATTTCTTTAACTAGAAAAAAGGGACTGAACTTTAAAGATTGAGTGATTGATTTTACTGATGTGAAGCTGACTATATTCTGACAACTGATCTAGTGATCACAAATGCTATGACTGTACATTAGAATCACCCAGATAATTTCATTATTTTTTGTTGTTTTTTGGTTTGTTTTTAGGGTTTTTTTTGGGTAACAATCGTAAATATATTTTTTTAATTTTTAAAATTTAGGTTTTTTTCAAGAATTTTAAAAAATATTTTATTTATTTATTTGACAGAGAGATCACAAGTAGGCAGAGAGGCAGGCAGAGAGAGAAGGGGAAGCAGGCTCCCCACTGAAAAGCGAGCCTGATGCGGGGCTTGATCCCAGGACCCTGAGACCATGACCTGAGCCGAAGGCAGAGGCTTAAGACACTGAGGCCCCCAGGCACCCCGATTTTTTTTTCAAATTTTTATTTGAATTCTAGTTAGTTAACATACAGTGTACGAAGATTCCCCTTCCTCTACATCCTCGCCAACACCTGTTGTTTCTTGTGTTGTTAATTTTAGCCATTCTGACCTGTGAGGTAGTACCTCACTGTGGTTTTGATTTGCATTTCCCTGATGATGAGTGATGTTGAGCATCTTTTCATGTGTCTGTTAGCCGTCTGGATGTCTTCTTTGGAAAGGTGTCCATTCATGTCTTCTGCCCATTTCTTAACTGGATTATTTGTTTTTGGGGTGTTGTATTTGATAAGTTTTTTATATATTTTGTATACTAACTCTGTATCATATATGTCATTTACAAATATCTTCTCCCATTCCATATGCCGCCTTTTCTTTAAGATTATTTGTTTGTTTGTTTGTTTGTTTGAGAAAAAGAGCATATGCACAAGTGAATAAGTAGAGGGAGGGGCAGAGAAAGAAGGAGAAAATAGATTCTGTGCTGAACACAGAGCCCAAAGTGGAGGTCTATCTCACGACCCTGAGATCATGACCTGAGCCAAAATCAAGAGTCAGATACTTAACTAACTGAGACACCCAGGGACCCCTGTAGGCTTCCTGTTAGTTTTATCAATTGTTTCCTTTTCTGTGCAGAAGCTGTTTATCTTGATGAGGTTCCAATGATTCAATTTTGCTTTTGTTTCCTGAACTTTATTTATTTATTTATTTAATTTGAGAGAGAAAGAGCACAGAGGGAGAGTGAGAGAGAGAAGCAGACTCCCTTCTGAGTAAGGAGTCCAATGTGGGGCTTGATTCCAGGACCTGAGATCATGACCTGAGCCAAAGTCAGCTACTTAAACAACTGAGCCACTCAGGTGCCCCTGTTTTCCAAACTTTAAAGCTCTAAATTTGAAGTTTCTGTCTCAGTTCCAAACTGTACTCAAAATCCTTGATGAAGTTTTCCTCCATCAAATAGATATCTTTAAAAGGAGCTCCTATGAAGCACATAGCACAGGCCTGCACAGAAAAGTGCTCCACATTAATTATTGTGATTACTTTACCATCTTCTCTATAGAAGAAAAAAAAAAAAAGGTCGGAGAGAAATGCACAGAAAGGATAAAAGAAATTTGTCAGGGCTGTGATGGGGATCTGTTAGTTTATCTGCCCAGCTTTTCTGCCTTCTCTACTCTGGGACCAGCATCTGCTCTTCTTTTGAGATCTTTTCTGAAATTCTCATCCTATGTGAGTCAAGGCAGCTGTCAGTCAGGGCATGTGTGGGCATGAGGTCCTAGCCAGGAGGGCCCAGTGCTTCCTTGGAATTTATTAATTCCATAGAGGAAGAGAAGAGTCCTTCCTTCTTCTGAGGAAAATGAAGCAAAATGAAATTAAGTTAATTGTCTAAAATCACATTTGCCAATCCATTTGAATAAAAAGTATGAGAGATCTCTGTCTTATATCATGCACAAAAATAAATTCCACATAAATCAAAGACATGAAAAATTATAAAAGTATATGAAAGAAAAAAGAGGAGAATATAATTCAGCCTAGGGAATATTAATTAATTCCCTAATTAATATTAGGGAATATTGACAAACAAAAAGAGACTCTTAATGTCATAAAACAAACTGAGGGGGGTGGAGGGCAGAGGGGTTGGGAGAGGGGGGTGGGGTTACATTATATGTTTAAATTTAAAAAAGCTTAAATAAAATTTAAAAAAATATTAGGGAATATTAATATTAATATTAATATATTTAATCCTAACAAAAATTTAAACTTCTATGTAACAAACATCATTCCAAATAAAGTTAAAAGACAACCAGTAGATCGAGGGGAAATATTTGTAACATACATAACCAGTGGATCAACATCTAAAATTTTATGAAGAACTCATAATCCATAAGTAAAAGATAAACAATATGAACAGAAAATTCACAGAATAGGTAATACAAATTATCAATAAACATACAGAAAGATGCTCGGTTGTACCATGTATTGGGGAATGACAAAACACAAACTTTCATGAAATACCTTTCTTCACCCAGTACATTGCAATAAATATTAAAGATATTATAATTTGATAAAATTGCTTGCAAGTGGGCTCAGTGGTTTAAGGCATCTGCCTTCGGCTCAGGTCATGATCCCAGGGTCCTGGGATCAAGTCCCACATCGGGCTCTCTGGTCAGCAGGGAGCCTGCTTCCCCCTCTCTCTGTCTCTGCCTGCCTCTCTGCCTACTTGAGATCTCTCTCTCTGTCAAATGAATAAATAAAATATTTTTTAAAAAAAATTGCTCGCAAGTGTATGGGTAAAGGGACTTTCTCATGCCTGTTGGTGGGAGTAAAAATTCCATAATATTATAGAGTGCAGTTTTAAAACCTAGTGCAATTTGGTATAATTTTGAAATTAAACTTTAAAAAGTTTATGATCTAGAAATTTAGATTTTGGTGTTCTTTCTGGAGAAACACTTTGCACATGTGCACAAAGAAGCCCTGTATGTATCATAGCCCTGTATGTAATAGGGAAAATCTGTAAGCAGCTTAAATGCCTAACAGAGGTTCAAAACAAAACAAAACAAACCCCAAGTGTATCCACCTACCGTAACTATGGAGCAGCTTAAAGAGGATTATGTTTAAATATCTGATATGGAAAGCTCACAGAGAGACATTGTTACATGAAAAGGTGAGTCACAGAACAGAATGTGTGGATTAAAATACAATACAATATTAAAATATTGTAAAACAAACAAAAATGATAATACACATTCATGTATATATGTATAATATAATCATAGATGATATAAATATAAACATAAATTTCATGCCCTCTCAAAGATAAATAAATACCAAACTAGTAGTAGTAGTTAGCTCTATAAGGGATTCTAACTAGGGGTAATGGTTGAGAATCACTTTCATTTGAATTGCTTGAATTTTTTATAATAAGGGTATATTCCCTTAGTGCTTTTATACTTAAATAATTAAAAATAAAAGAAATGTTGAACATGGGTTTTAATTTGGTTTTTAGAGGAGAATCGTAGGGGTGCCTGAGTGGCTCAGTCAGTTAATCCTCCGCCTTTGGTTCAGGTCATGATCCCCGGGTTCCGGGGGATCGAGCCCTGCGTCAGGCTCCATGCTTGGCAGGCAGTCTGCTTGAGATTCTCTCTCTCCCTCTGCCTCTCCCCCTTATGCTCTTTCTCTCCCTCTCTGTCTCAAACTAATAAATAAATCTTAAAACAAACAAACAAAATCTTCTCATTTTGAAGGGAAGAGTGGTAGTTGTATCAGATCAGCTGTGCCATTAGGATCGAGCTGAGGACACTTGTGTAAACTGGTACAACCACTTTAGAAACTGGCGTTATCTACCAAAATAAAGCAATTACAAACCTTACATCCCAGCAATTAATTGATCAACCAATCAATATTTGTATGTAAATTATACATACACATATAATTATAGGTAAATATGTATATGCCTTCCTAATCTATCCAGTAATTTCACTGTTAAATACATAACTGAGTGAAATGAGTGTATCTGTACAAAAAGAGCCTGCATAAGTATGTTCAGAGAAGATTTGCTTTTAAACTGGTATGGTAGAATGGAATGAAATACTATTCAGCAATTAAAAAAAGAATAAAATCAGATTATGTACAACATTGTCATTCTCACAGAAATAATATCGAGTGAAAGAAGCCAAACAGAAGAGACCAACTTCTGCATGGTTCCCTATAAACGAAGACCAAGTGCAGTAAAAAAAACAAATCTCTAGGGATTGAAAGACATTGTTGCAGTGATTATCTTTGATGAATTGGGGGAGAGAAGCTCAGGAAGGCTTAGAGACACTGAAAACACGGCATATCTTAATCTTGGTTGTGGTTTTATGCATATACATGTGTGTGTTTGTGTTTACTAATTGACACATTTATGACTTGTACAATTTACTGCATATAAGTTTGAAAAAAATTTAATAGATGGAAGACAATGGAAAATTTCTACAATAGCATCTTGCTGTAAGGATCCTGACTTTAAGTGTAAATTGTGACTGTCCATTTCCCCAAAAGGTGGCAAAGGAAACTTTACAGGCACCCATAACACCCAGGGACTCTTCAAAATGATTGGGGAGGTGAACCCTAAGAAAAGACTAGATGTCTAGCTAATTAAGCAGATGGGGACTCAGAGTACCTAGATTTGCTCTGCATTTTCCCATAAAATGATCTCATCGTGACAACTGGCCACACAAAATTTGTCTGAGTCAGCTACAACATGCTTGACCACACCTAGTTTGGCTATAAAGCTAGCACAGCACATTTCTGATTTTTAAAAGGCATTATTAAGGTGATTCATCAGCCAGATGTTTTCACAAGAATGAACAACTGATTAAGAGAAATAGTTTGGTTGGTTTGTTCTTCATTTACAGGTTCCCCAAATAGCCCTTTCTGTCAAATACTTCATTTCTCTTTGATTTTTCTCTTGTACGTGTACTTCATGTTGCTGTAGTGTCTGACAATTCATTAAAGAAGATCAGATTTGAAACCAATGAACCCAGTCAGAAATATACAACAAAGCCTTCGTGGGTAACCTTTGATAGAAGGTTTTTGCATTTTCAATAACATGTTGGTATTTAGAGCTGCCGGGGATTTTTTTTTTTTTTTTAATGTGTAGAGAGACAGAGCATCTGGTCTACCCCAAGTTCTTCAGTGTAGGTTATACAAATGATAAGAATGATGACAACGGTAACAACACAGCAGGAGCTTCAGCAGCAAATTCTGTCACAGTAATGTCATTTAAGGAGAGAAGAGCTGCTTTGGAGTACCTTGTTTATGCCTGGGAGGGGCACAATTTCTCAATCTAAATATTTCTGAGTTTTAGTCCTGGATCAGCCATGTATTTATTAGTTATTGGACCTTGGGCATGTTAAACTTCACTGAGCCTAAGTTTTTCATCTAAAAAAAAAAAAAATGGAGAAAACAGGGAACCTAGGTGGCTCAGTCGGTTAAGCATTTGACTCTTGATTTTGACTCAGGTCATAATCTCAGAGTTGTGAATCTAAGCTCAGGGTGGGCTACACACTCAAGTGGGGAGTCTGCTTGAAATTCATTAACCCCCTCTCTCTTTGTCCCTCCCCCCACTCATACATTCTCTTTTTCTTAAATAAATAAATAAATCTTTTAAAAATGGAGAAAATAATAAGCTTCCAGGTTTTATGAGTTGGAAATATCTTAACACTGTAGGAGTGTTTCTTCGGGGCATTCATCAAGAAGACTTGACTGACTGTTGATCTGTGAAATGGACCCAGGCAATTAGAGGTTTCTCACCGCCTCACTTGTCCTTGGGATATGTGTTCCTCTTGCCTTTCCTCTTCCCAGAAGCTGCCCAAGAGTATAACCTTGAGATAGAAAATGGGTGTTGAGAGCATCTGGATGGTATACCTGACTAACTCTAATTAAGGCCTTTCTATATAAGCTTTAAGGATTTGGTGGGCAAGTGTGGAAAACTACTCATCTTATGCCCAAGACAAGCCTTGTAAGTCAGCTCCTTACTGATTACTAAAACTTCCATCTACCCATCTAGAACGATTTTCCTCTTTCTTTGGTCTCTTCTTACCCTATATGTATGGGGGTGGATTTCAGATTATATCTGGGAAACTCCCAAGGACGTTACAAATGACTAGTGTCTAGTACATAAAAAGTAACAAACGCGTTTTCTCTCCCTTGCCCCAGCTGTAACTTTTTCTATAAAAGCAACACCTAACTCTTCCCTAATCCACACTTGGTAGTGCTGCTTTTAGACTGTTATAGACTTACCTGAGGAACAAAACTTTTGAGCTTCTGCATGAGGTCACTACGTGACCAATGGGCCAATGGGTGGGTTTGGACTCCTTGTAAAGTGTATGTGCAGCAGGGTGGATGAAAATGTTGGAAAATATTTTATTATATCAGAATTTATTATTTTATAAATTAATTGTAAGATGAACATATGAAAGGCAGGAAGCTGGCTTATAAATAGAAAAGGATATGTCTTCTAAACAACACATTTGAAACAGAGGTGCCAATCACTAGTCATGTCCAATGCTGGGAATCTCTATTGTTGATCAGCTAGTCATTGGCCTATGGTAGTTTGTTCAGGAATGAAAAGAAATTAAAGAACATTTATGATATACTGGCACTGCATCATTGTGTCCAAAGGCAAGGTATGAATAAGATTGCTATAAAATTTTTAGGTTTGGGGGAACAGCCTTGTACATAAAATTAAAGGACTGGCTATAATGATTTCATTCATCAGATATTTAATTATGGGGTCAAGGCTTCCTCACTTTCACCTGAGGTCCAATTTAAAGTTTGGATTCTTCAATAAGTAAACTAAAAAATTTTTAGTGAGGACTTATTATGCCTAAAACATTCAGCAGTGTTTCTCAAAAAGAGGCAAATGCCATTTTAGGAACCATCTTGTTAGCAGGATTTTTGGCTTCAATTTCTTGCTACTAGTCTCCTGCAGACAGAGGCTGCACCCTTTTCCTGCCTGGCAGCACAGCAGTCATGGGCTGAAAGGGAAATCTAAGAGGATTTGCATGAATCGTGTGGACTTCTCAAAATACAAGCAGCAAAATCCTCTTAGAACACTTACCATCTCATGGGAAATTTGTTTCCCACTTTGCTACTGCAGTAATACTAAAAACTTGACAAAGAGAATGAAGGAAAGTTCTCAGAAGCTGTAAGTTGAGGAGGAATCATGAAAATGCACTGGCCTATTATAGAAGAAAGTCCTGGAAACATTAAGACTCCCATGGGGAACAGGTACTCAGGAAGTTCTTGAAGAACTGTATTTAATTGAACTCCCCTTGAGGTGAAGGGGCCAGTTTAAGTAAGAGTAGTAATTTTAGCTCCAAGGCCCAGTGGCTATTCTCCTGTGGTGGCACAAAATTACCTCAGGATCCCCTGAGGGTGAGGCACTTTTCTCACTTCACAGAGGCATTTCCTTTATCTTTTCCTAGACTGATTAGGTCTCTCTTCTTTCCATGCTTCCTTCTTTCCCCCTCCAAACACAGAAATATGCACCCGGTCCCATTCCCTTATAGAGAAAGTGATGGCTGATCTCAATAAATGTTTCCGAAGTATATGTTCTATGGAAGGTCTTCCTCTTCTCAGTTCTCCTTAGTTCTCCCGAGCAACCCAACATGCCCAGTTACCACTTCCCAGGCCTATCTACTGCTCTCCCTCAACCCTCAGTAAATTCGTCACAGCACTGCACACCTGTTTGGATGCAATGCCTTCACAGGTCTTGTATGTTCCAATTATTTTCATTTGAATTACTCTCCTTTCAAATACTTTGCATTTAAAGAAAGCATAGAAGTTTCTTTCAAAATGTTTGTGATTCTGCCCTGTTTAGTGTTTCTTGCAGAGAAAAGTCTCTCCACTGTGGAAGAAAAATGTTAATTCTATTTTTGCAACAGAAACTGGCCAGCGGAGTGTTAACCCAAGAGTTCATAAGTGATTATCAGCATAACTCAAAATAATGCTAAATCCTTCTGAGTGGAACATTCAATTACTGGAGACAGGTGGTCATAATTCCATCCTAATCGCTTTTCATAATTATGGCCCCGATGTAAATCATTGGATATTCCTGATGGGCATTTCTTTTCTTTTCTTTTCTTTTCTTTTTGCCACTGGAAGACCAGGAGGACGTTACTTTGGGAATGGGGAACTGCTGGGCCACAGCATCCTCTGAGAGCATGCCCCCCTCCAGGGAGGGAGGGAACGGGGGCACATACCAGTTTGAGCTAATAAAACGATCTCTCTGTGAGAAGCACAAGGACGACCAATATGTGATAGACGGTCTCTCTGCTTATAAACAGTAAATAACCGACTATCCCCAGTGAATCATGGAATGGACTGACCTACTTTTCTCAGACACTCCATAAACCATTGACACTGCACTTTCTGAAATACATGGCTTCACAGGAACATTTATGCAGTGGGACACAAAAGCAGAATTCTAGAAACAAGCTGCGGGTGGTACTCAGAAATACTTGGACAGGAATGTAGCCTGGGAAATGCTGGGAACAGAGCTGTTACCTCGATGAGAAAACTAAAATGTTTAGGATAGGGACCTCAGGAAGCAGGATCCTAAAAAACTCACACTGGCACAAATAGACGGAATTCTGGATTTCCTGGACAGCCTGGGACTATTGTTCCTATTACCATTTTAGAAAGTCTGTGAGTCCAAAAAAGATGATAGAATTAATTAATATAATGAAGTTAATTCAAAATGTTGGAGATTGTTTGTAGCTATAGATAACTTGAATGCAACTTTTCTCACACAACCAAAAAAAGGAAAAAAAAACACTCAAAATTAAAATAGGCAAACCAAAAGTTATTCTTAGGGGTGCCTGCATGGCCCAGATGGTTAAACCTCAGACTCATTTTAGAATGGGGAGCAAACTTGCGGTCATGCAGGATTAAAGCTCAGACCTTGTCATGTGTGTGGATGCTCCTTTGGCAGATTTTACCCACGAGCAGGAGAATATTTATAGGAAGGAGAGGGCAATGACTTTGTTGGTAAAATGGAGATGAGAAGCCAGTTGCAATGGTGTCAAATCCTGGCTTGGGAGATAACTTGTGCTTTAGCTCTAAGACATTTAACCTCTCAGTTTCCCTTGTAAAATAGGAATGATAATAGCAACACCAAATGTAACCCGATGCTGAATTTATACAGCACTTACAGGTCTTGGATAAAAAATAGCTTAGAAAATGTCTCTGCATTACTCACTGGGATAATGGATCAGGAATAGGCTTCCTTTGAAAAAGTTAAACTAATAATACTTTTATTGGATATTTGATCTCAATATTTGTGCCAAATGCAATGGACATAATACAATTTCTTATGTTGCTTACATTTTTTATGACTAAGCCACAGAAAGTTCAAATTGAACTTCTACCTATTTTGGGGGATGGAAAAAAAGCAAAACAAAGCAATTATTCATATATCCATGGTAAAATTAAAAGCTTTGGCTTCAAATAAAATATAATACTTACATCCATTTAGTCAAATGTCTTAAAATAAGGCTGACTTAAAGGAAATGAAGTCAAGGAGTTGGCAAAAATGAGACAACTGGGATGCCAGATTTCTTACTGCAGTCCAGGGAGAAAATGGATGGAAGAAGCCAGAGGAAACAAAGGCTTATGGATCAAGCAGAAACAATCCATCCACAGCAGATCTCAGAAGAGCTGAGCTTGAGGAACAACGGTCAGTCTCTTCTGTAGGCCTGGAGACCTGTTCTATGACCAGGAACTGTTAGCTCTGCTCCTCCTTGACCCTAGGAATTAATCCAGATTCCTGGATGTTTTCTCATGGAAAATTAGTTCTAGGTTTGGTTTTGGAAGTTGTTTCTCATCTATTAAGGGTTAATAACAGTTTATTTTATTTTATTTTTTCTACCTAGAATTTAGGTGCAATTCAGTGCAACTGGTCTGTAATTTTAGGTGAACACAAGGGCTGGCATGATTGTCTCTACAGAAAATGTTTTGAACTGACCATGTACTTACCTGCTAGCAACTGGAGAGGACCTGCTCTCCACCTGAGCCCAGTAACTATACCACATCAGCCTCAACACAGATCTACATCTACAGTAACTTAAGCTATCCTATCAGAGTGATTCAGGTTTGGGTAACTTCTACCTGAGCAACCTCTGGGTAGGTGCTTGTCATGGATGTGTCCTGGGGGTTTGGGGTGGCACAGTTACCCTTGGTGACTACTTTAAATCACCCCTGACAAACGATAATCTATCCTATTTAACTATCACTTCTAGGGAAGGACTCTATGTTTAGCCATTCCCTAGAATGCATTCCAGAGTTTATTAACCCACAACCCACACTGTTAGAAAATCCTTCTGTGTAAAGGGACTCATGCCCTCTCACATGTGAATTGGAGTGGGGTTAGGGGACATGGGGTGAGGAAGGCCAAGAGAATGTCTATTTCCAGAATGTGTCCCAGGCCAATCTGACAGCTGCTCTAATATTAGTTTAAAATAAATGTTCTGGGGCTTTTCCCAGAGAATTCCTCAATCCAGTTCCTCTGAGGATTCTGCTGTGAAACATTGGCGACTGACATCAACAAAGCTCTTATCAGGCCTCTAAGAGAATGGCTCCTTGTTTCCGCTAGAAGTAGGTTTTCCAAGCTGGTGAGCTAAAAACATGACACTTTTATATCACAATTACTGAAAAATAGTTAATGGAATGACTTTTCCATTTTCTTGTTAAAATCTGATTCTAGAACTCTTTGAACTCTTTCTTAGTTATTTCAAAGAACTCCAACAACTTGTGTTTAAATAATGTTTAGGCAGAAAATTTTAATGACAGATAAAAATAATAGGCTATGCAGATAGAATGTTTGTATACACTTCTAACTTCTCAACATCCCGCAAAGACCATCAGAAATGTAAAATATTTAGAGCTGGAAGAAAATGTAGGGGTTACCTGCACAAGTCCCTCCTTGACCCAGTACAACATGCCCCCAAAGTAGGTACAGAGTGTAGTGAGTCATTTTATACATCAACTTGACTGGGTGAAGAGATGCCCAGATAGCTGGGAAAACTTTACTTCTGGGTATGTTTGTGAGGTTGTTTTTGGAAGAGATTAACATTTGAATTGGTAGACTGAGTTAAAAAGATGATCCCTACCAATGCAGGTGAACACCATGCAATCTATTGAGGACCTGAATAGAACACAAAGACAGAGGGAGGGTGAATTTGCTTTCTTTGATTAAAGTGGGACATGCATCTTCTCTGGCCCTCTGACACTGGTGCTTCTGGTTCTTGGACCTTCAGACTCAGATTGACTGACGTTGCTGATTTTTCTGGGTCTCTAACCTGTAGATGACAGGTTGTGGGACTTCTTAGCATCTCTAGTCACATGAGCCAATTCAATCTTTTTCTAAATTTCAATCTTTTTCTAAAATTCTTTTTCTAAAAACAAATCTTTTATGCATATCTGTACCTATCTTATTGGTTCCATTTCTCTAGAGAACCCTAAAACCCAAAGTCACAAGATGGTCATGTCAACTCCCAAGATCTCACTACCTCCTCAGATTTGAAGACAGCCTTCGTGTGATTTCCACTTGTCCTGCCACACAGGACAGCAAGAGAAGGCTAATTCCTCCTCCACATGAAATATTAGTGCACAGCTATCTGCACACCCCCTTCAGGCTCACTGCCAACCTACAATGCCTCCCTTCCTAGCTAGACATTTGGTTTTTGCGTATGGTAACTGGTTTTAGTAGCTTTTCCACCCTGCTCATTTAACTGGGGTGGTTTTGTTGAAATACCCTGCCAGAAACAAAACCTTCTTCTCCTGGTATCACCTCATGGGTAAAAAGAAACAGAATTGTTTTTCTTTTGAATGCAGTATTTCCAGTAATCAGCCCAAGAGTGCACTTGGTTTTGGGAGACTTTGTTTGTCCTTGACTCATCCTGAGATTGCAATCAATTAAATTGTCTAATTTTCATATGTACTATTAAATCCGATCTTTTCACTTTAACAGTTACAAAATTGACTCTTTGGACTCTTATCTGAAACTTCACATTTACTTTTTATCCAATTTCCATTTTTGTCTCCCAATAATCTTCTTGAATTCAGACTCTGTCATATATCATGTTATAGCTCCAATTTTTAGTCTCAAGTTTCAACGTCAGGCTCTGGACTTGTTTCATTTGTTTGCTTGTTTTGACTAAATGACCAGTTGACATTGATTCAAGTCATATCACCTCTGCTTTTCTAGCAGAGATTTTTTTTTTAATGCTCTAAAATACTATACAATTGGGGCACCTGGGCGGTTCAGTGGGTTAAAGCCTCTGCCTTCGGCTCAGGTCATGATCCCAGGGTCCTGGGATCCAGCTCTGCATCAGGCTCTCGGCTCAGCGGGGAGCCTGCTTCCTCCTTTCTCTCTGCCTACTTGTGGTCTCTGTCTGTCAAATAAATAAATAAAATCTTTTAAAAAATATGTTATACAATTGAATCACTCATTTGTTTATCCAACAAACATGTATCAAGTGAGCACTTACTATATGCTAGGCATATGGGTGCTAGCGTTTTTTTTTTTTTTAAAGATTTTATTTATTTGACAGACAGAGATCACAAGTAGACAGAGAGGCAGGCAGTGAGAGAGGGAGAAGCAGGCTCCCCGCCGAGCAGAGAGCCCCATGCGGGGGTCGATCCCAGGACCCTGAGACCATGACCCGAGCCGAAGGCAGAGGCTTTAACCCACTGAGCCACCCAGGCGCTCCGGGTGCTAGCGTTTTAATAGAGATCAGATAGATAAAGTCTCTGTCCTCTGAGAACTTATAGCCTAAGAAGAGACATAAATGAATAATCGCAGAGTTGGTGTGCTAAAGGAAATAAACATGCTAGGGGAAGCTTCAGGTAGGGTGGAGGGAGTGCATCTTCACCAAAATGGGAACCGGTGAAGAAACTTTTCAGAAAGTAGAAAGAACCAATGGAAAGCCCTGAGACAGGTAAGAGCCTGAGCACTATGCATGGGTCCTGAGATGCATGGTGTAGTTTGGTTTCTGCCTATCGGGTTCCATCTATCACCTAGGCCCCCAGGATAAGACCTGCTGGGTATGCTCATGACTTCACATACCAGAGCACCATGAGATGCCTTCCCCCAGAGCACAGCCCTTACTGCAGAAGCTTGGCTGCTCAACCCAGCCCTCGCCCTCACCAGTCTTGCCCCAGCTGTCCCCTGGCAAATGCTGGTTTCTTCTCTTATGCCCATTTCATGGAGAATTTTCATCTGAAAGAGCTCATGGAACAAGTATTCCAGTTTGAGCTGCCACAGTAACAATGTGAAGCAGTCCTTTTTGAAAAGCCCTTTGGATTTTAGAACTCAGTAGTTATATGTGATGAGTGCAAATACTTGTGTGCTATTCCTACTTCATGGCACACGGTATGTGGTTGCAGGCATAAGCCTTCCATTAACCTTATTACCTACTTTGAATCTTCTAGTGTCAAGCAGTAATGCCAACTCAGCTGCAAAGTCATCTGGAAAATTAATATCAAGGTCTAGTGACACCAGTCTCTTTCCCAGATTAGATTTTGACTCCCAATTTTCCTTCTTCTTTCCATATCATATTAAATAATAAGCACATGAGCCAAGGAGGAACTACCCAGTGGGCCAGAAGTCCATGCTGCAGAGAGAAAAACTATAAAAATGAAGTCAGAGCTTGAGAATAAAGAAATACTAATAAAAGCTTGGTAACCATGTACTTCCCAAAAGCAGACAAAATAAAGTAAGATAAACTTATTTTAAGAGAACTGTTTTGATTCTAGTAATGCCCAGGGAAGGATCTGAGCTTCCCCAACTTTCTCTTAAAAAATGAAGAGGTTGACATTAGCAGTCTTCAGTTTCCTAATGTCACATAATTTGACTGTCAGTTGGCTGAATATCATGCACAGTGAAAGTTATTCAGGTCAGAGATGAGCATGTTTCCATTGGTCACTCTCCTGGGTGGGAAGCGATCAAAATGTGAGGGTCTCTGGGGTCAACAAGACCTGACTTGAGTTCTATCTTTGTCATTCACTAGCTCCTGGGAAAAATCATTTATCCTTGCTATTTTCAGTGTCTCTTCTATAACTCAGGGACAGTATACCTGATAAATAAGATAATACATCCGCAGTCCCTAACATATGTGTGGGTTCTTATAGATGTTAGCCCCTTAATCTTTCCTCCTTTCTGAGATATTCTGAGCTGTGTGTAGGAATGGGAACTGGAACAGTATTTGATGCATTTCCTTTGCTCCTATGTAAGATAAGGGAGTTTTCTGAAAGATGGTCTGCATGGCAAGACTTTTAACAATATTGAGAAGTATTTTCTGTCAATATTGTTCAGCTATTCAAAAGTATCTAGTCTTTTCAATGGTATTTAAAGAGATACAACCCAGAGGGCTGGAGTCATAGATTTTAGTTCTGTCTCACCTTTTAACTAGTCATGAGACCCAAGCTAGCTAATTGAGCTTTGTTCCCTCCCTTGTCTGACCAGTTGGATTTGTAACATCTGTTTTACCCCTACTCTTGGGGATAGTAAATGAGATTTTAGATATAATCCCTGGATGTGTTTGAAAAATAAATAGCATCTATTTGCATTCTCATATCACAATGTTATACACTAATGTCTCAAAAGTACTAATTTTCTCTTATTTTAAATCTACTTTAAAATATTTTCTTCTTTGCTTTAAACTTTGTGTACCATTTTAGGGATCAGTGAATATGAATTGATGCATTAAAAATCATGTGATCTTTGATCACATGATGCTATAAGCAAAGTATTTATTTATCACCTATTATATACCATGTACTGTAATAGTCATGGCTTTCCCTCTTCAGCGGAGGTATTATTATTAGTTCAATTTCACAGAAAATAGAAAGTGAGTATCAGGAAAGAAAATAAAAAAACATGAAAGAAATACACTGAGTGTGAGCAAAAGGCCTGAGTAACAGACCTATAAGACCTATAGTTTACCACCTGAGAACAGGTTTAAAAAAAAAAAAAAAAGCAAGCACGCATCATTTTATCCACTAGGTGGCGCTGCAGACTGATGTTTGCTGTTATTTCACACTGTTAAAGGGAATCAGAAAATTAAAAAAGGACAATCATTCCTTATACGTAAAAGCTCCTCTCATTTGATTCTTACAGCAGTTCTAGGAGGACTGTAGAGTATGTATCCCTGTCTCTTAAACACAGACCTTAGACACCATTAAGCAGAAGAAACTGCCTCTCTGGAGATTCCTAACAAATTTTAATGGCTCTATTCACTTTAAAATGGCTCATTCGAATGTGAACAGCGTATTCCAAAGTTACTTGCTTTTGAGTTTAGGTTTCCTTCTTCAGTTTCAAGTGTCTGTCTCAAAAACTGGCAGTCTTTACAGAAGAGAGACTCAGACAGCTGGCCTGTCCCTTGCAGGGGGTGGCTCTTCTGCACACTGGCTCTGCATACTCTGAAGAGGATTTGAAAAGAGGTCTCAGGTGTCAGAAGCAGTGGCTTCCGGGATGACTCTTCCATTGACTCCACGGGTGTCTAGTCAGGTAAACTTCCCAGAGCTTCAACTTCAGTGTATATAAAAAGAGAATTACCCTGTTGGCCTCTCCCATCTGATAGGACAAAGCCAGTCAGCTTGTGACTGTGAAGTGCTCTGTGGAGGTAGGTTGTTCCCACTTTTTCTGGAAGCTTACCCCATGTTTATTAAAATCCTAATCCCCCCTACAGGGTCATCCCCAAACCCCACGCGGAAGACTTCAGCTTCGCAAACCAAAAGGTTTCAACTTGATGTATCTGTTCATGAATTAGCTAATCAATGGCTTGATAGTCTTTGATTTCTTTTCTATTAGATTTATAGTTTTTTCTTTCATATTTAGGCCTTCCATCCATTTGATGTTTATTATTAAATGCCATGTGAAGTAGGGATCCAACTTTTTTTTCTTCATACAATGAGCTAAATTTCCTAACATTATTTGCTGAGTAATCCACAGTTTCTCTGTTGATTTGTGGTCACACTAATCTCATATATTTTATATATTTACTTATTTAAAAGAGAGAGAGGGAGGGAGACAGGGAGAGCATGAGAGCGGGGGAGGGTAAGAGGGAGAAGCAGACTCTCCACTGAGCAGGGAGCCTAGTGGGAGCTGGATGCTGGGACTGATGACCTGGGCTGAAGGCAGATGTTTAACTGACTGAGCCACTCAGGCACCTACTAATGTCATATCTTATATGCCATCTATTCTGGCCCATTTGTGTCTCCAAACACCAACTGCATGCTTCTTTAATACTGTTTTGATGTCTCTGTAATATATTTAAGATCTAGTAGATGTCGTTTCCCCTCTTTACCCTCCATTTTCTCTTATAGTGGATCAACTCTTTCATGTACATTTTATATGAAATATTAGGGGATAGTAAGATATAATCTTTCATATACATTTTGTAATTGATTGTTAAGTTCCCCCCTAAACAAACAATATTTTTGGAATCTTCATCAGAAATCTACTGAAACCAATAGATAGATTTGGGGAGAATCGATACCTCTGCAAAATTCTGACATCTCATCCATGAACATAGTATTTCTTGTCATGTAGTCAGTCCCTTTAATAGACATAATTTTTTCCTATACAAAATGGTTGCACATTCTGTTGGATTACTTAATTCTTAGGTACTTTATAATTTTTGCTAGAGATATAAACAAAATATTTTTTTCTCTTATGTTACTACTGAGTAGAGGGACATTATTGAATTGTGTAGGTAGATACTATATGCGGCAACCTTGCTGAACTCCTCAAGTAGGTCCATAGTTTGTTGTTATTTTTAGTGTTTCTGTAGAATCACATCATCTGTGCCATTGACAATTTTGCCTTTTCTTTCCTGTTACTTATACCTCATTTCTTTTTCTGGTCTTTTTATGTTGCTGGATCCTCTAAAACTATGTTAGGTATGTTGAAGAGCAATAAGGGTTCACGCTATCAGGATCTCTCTCTCTCTCCAGTGTGTGATTTTCATTTGAAATATGCTTAAAGAAAATCAAGAATCAGATGCTTAGCAGACTGAGCCACCCAGTTGCCCTTATACTTTGCATTTTAAATTGCTTCTTCACACACAAGATTTCATCATGTTAAGGGTTAGCAAAATGAAGACCAATTCTTCATCTCTAACTTTGGGGATTTGATTCCTTGAAAAAGCTTCCTGTTTTTAAAGGGGAAGAATTTTCAAAGGTAATTCAAATAAACATATACATTAGATGTGTTTAAAAACCAACTTCTATTAAGTAACAAACTCTAAGTAGGAAAATCTGTTATGAAAGTCTTAACAGACTCCTAGAGGTCTCAAGTATTAAAATAAAAAGTCATGTAAGGGGCGCCTGGGTGGCTCAATGGGTTAAGCTGCTGCCTTCGGCTCAGGTCATGATCTCAGGGTCCTGGGATTGAGTCCCGAATCGGGCTCTCTGCTCAGCAGAGAGCCTGCCCCCCCCCCCCCGCCTCTCTGCCTACTTGTGATCTCTTTCTGTCAAATAAATAAATAAAATCTTTCAAAAAAAAAAGTCACGTAAATTGGTAGAGTGCAAGGCACACTGTCTCCTGAGAATCATCTGATCACTTCCTGGTCGGTGAAGCCCATTCTCATACAGCGTCTGTCTTGTTGGATCTTTGCACCGGCCTGTGAGGAAAGCAGAAGAGTTAGCTACCAGTGTTCCCATTTTATGGAAAAGGAGATTTACCAAGATGGAGAAGGCAGAACCTGAGCCCAAATCTTCTGACTTATATCCAGATATGGCCCCAACAACCCTAGGTTTCTTCCACATATCTGACTGTACTGTTGTTAGCGATAATGAAACAGTAAGAACAAAGCCTTTGTGAATGTATGACTCCTTTCTTCTTTTTTTTTTTTTAAGATTATTTATTTATTTATTTATTTGACAGACAGAGATCACAAGTAGGCAGAAAGGCAGGCAGAGAGAGGGGGAAGCAAGCTCCCCGCTGAGCAGAGAGCCCGATGCGGGGCTCGATCCCAGGACCCTGAGATCATGACCTGAGCCGAAGGCAGAGGCTTTAACCCACTGAGCCACCCAGGCGCCCCTCATTTCTTTTATCTTTAAAGAAAAGGTTGACATGGTATAGTGTCTTTAAGCCTACAGAACACTGTACTACTCTGGTTTTTTTTGGTGAGTTATGTGGCACAATTCATTCTTATTTGATGATGTATGCCTCAGAAACATAAAAGGAATTTAATTTGAAAAGTTTAATAATTCTCTGGGATTATTAGGAAGACCCTGAACGCCATATAACCGGGACATGGGATTATTTACTTGCATACTGTATTGTAACTCTTCACCATCTGCCTGTTGTAGCTGGAAGGTGGATATACCTAGAGATAGGAGGGAATGTGGTCATTCTCTGTTCTTTTAAAGACGCACAGTTGGAGAAGCTGACTGGAAATAGTGTTCTAAGTCATGAAGCATCAGAGGATTTTTTTTTTTTTTAAGATTTTATTTATTTATTTGTCAGAGAGAGTGAGCACAGGCAGACGAGTGGCAGGCAGAGGCAGAGGGAGAAGCAGTTTCCCTGCCGAGCAAGGAGCCCGATGTGGGACTCGATCCCAGGACGCTGGGACCATGACCTGAGCTGAAGGCAGCCGCTCAACCAACTGAGCCACCCAGGTGTCCCTAAGTCATGAAGCATCAGAAGAGCTGAGTGGTCTCAGCCTCTCGGCTCCCCCAATCAAGTGCCAGGAGCACTGTTATTTACTTATTTGTTGAATCACATTTTTCTATATCCCGACGCATATTACCTCAGATCCCTCATAGTACAAAAGAAATGATTTTAGTCCCAACTTGGGAAAGAAGGAAGGAAGGCTCAGGGAGACTAAGAAGTGGAGATGGGTTTCAAAAATCCGAGATTCTTTTCCTAATTTATTATGCTGCCTCTGTCAACATATCTTTTTTGGCATCCTGTTCATTGGAACTCAGGGTAGCTTGGCCAAGCTGGTTCTTTATCCTTTTATAAGAGACAGAGAACATTCTTTGGATTATTATAAAACTATACGTGATCGATTTTCCCTGTGAGTGAGTGGTCTCCTAAAAAGAGGGCCTCTTGAGAGCTCCTAGATAATACACTAAAAAGCCTGCCAGCTTCCTTTCCAAAACTGGTTATGGAATTCTGATGGAAGTTGGGACCCCAGATGTGTGCATATGTTTGGGAGCTAGAGACAGTTTCTATCAACCCTGAGGGATGGACTCTGCCATCTAATGTCAGACTCCTGACCTTGAAGCCCATTTCTTCCCCACTGATGCATAGTTGAGAGAAGCAGACCTTTCAATCCCCAGTGTTTTGTTTAGGGTTTTGTTTTTTGTTGTGTTGCTCATAGTTAAGGAATGACAAGAATGTCAAAGAGAGGGAGGTTCCCTAAATCTTACATAATTGCATATGAGATTAGACTAGAAAATTCCCAATGTTTCTGCCCGTTAGACTTGTTTTACTTGGCCAACACAATTTTTATTTTTATTTTATTTTATTTTTATTTTTGATCTTAATTATTATTTTAATTTCAAGGCTTTTAAGAGAACATGCATTGTCCGTGACTCCTTATGTCTTATTCTAAGATGATTTACAAGTCTGGTTCTTAAAGGCGCTGAGTTTATGATCCCTGGACCTAGCACTCTTTCTCTCCCTGACATTTTTATGATCCTGTGGAATTGGAAAGGATAGGATAGTTGAGAGGGGGAATGACTTAAAGAAATGTGGGAATGGTTGGAAGGGCAAGTATTATCCCCTAACCAGGTAATGTTTGTGCAGACATTCAGGTGTGCCCTAGGCATGAAACAGCTCTTTAAGTGACTGGAAAGTCAAGATGGTTTCCAGCTGTTTTAGAAAGTGTAGCTAGAGCCAAGTTGCTCAGCTGTTAGGTTCCAAAGACTGTGGGCAAGGCAAAAATTGTACATAGTTGCAAAGGGCAACCTTGAAAGCCAAGTCTTGTGTCTCAGTGAGTCTACCACTCTGTTTGTTTTTTTCTGCAACATGAAATCAGATTGCTGTGTTTTCATTCAGCACCAAATGAAAAAATCCCCGTGCGGGGTTACGCGTTCTGTTGCACCAACATTTTTTTAGACACTAGAATCCCACAAGTGAGATTTTGAGCTTCTTAAAAAATATGAACAATTAAGATACTTAAAAAAAGAAATCAACCAGCAGTCAAGACACCTCCTCTGCTCCCGCCTTTAAAATTCTAATTCTATGTTATTGGAAGGAAGCCTTTATGCTTGTACAAGCATACCACAGTTCTGAAAAGATACACCAAAAAGCTTGCTATTGGCTATTCCCACCAAGGGGAAATTGGGGTGGGAGTGGCTGGGAGAGGCAACTGTGAAATTATTACTCATTTCTACCCATCATGTTTTTACTTATTTATTTTACCATCAGTGTGTTATCCATTTATAAATAAAGGAAAGCACTGTTTCACTCATTCTTTCCTCCTCCCTGATTATTTCATCTTCATTTTGTTCTGTTTTTTAAAGAGTTGTCACATATATGTTTGATTTGAAAAATTATGTTTTCTCTAAGTTTATCCCACAGTGTCCATCACTTTAGGTATCATGTAACTTAATTAGAGGATCAGATCATCACCATATTTCTTTCTGATGATCTTTCAGAGGAAAATATAATCACTGTTTTTAATTTGGACTCCAAGTCATTTCCAGTCTTACTTTAATTAATTTAATTAAATGAACTTTCTAATTTAATTAATTATTGCCCAAACAAATAGATCTGTACTGTACTTCGCTAACAACACAGCAACACATTTGGAATCGAGCAGTTTAGGTCTGGTTGGGGAGGGCAATGACTTTCGCCTCTGGAATGCTACATGAAGAGTGGATATGCCTATTCAAAGTGGCAGTAAAATCAGACTGAGCAGGAGTGTGTTAGAATTATCTAGATGTCACGAACAAATTGGCTGCCACTCATCTATTTTATATATGTGTATGTAAAGTGACACTATGTTTTTATGCTTATGACCCTTGGCCTACTGTTCACAAGTAGTGATTGTCTGCATGTATATTCTCTCGGAAACAGTCTGTACCTTGTATATGGTTGTTACAGTATCGTCATCATGCTTGCTGTGATATGCTAGGTGGAGCACAGAACAGAAAACAAGAAACCAAGAACACTACCCTTTGGAGTCCATGGTTTCCAAGGTACCCAAATACACAAACTTATCTGTCCGAACATAATGTAAACACTAAACAAACATAAAGGATTACCCCAAGTCTTGCTGCCACAGTTTTTCACAGAGATGTGGAAAGCAGAAAAAACATGTATAAATGAAACATGTTTTTATATAACAGGTGTGTAAGGCCAAAGTAGATCAGGAAAGATCACATTGAAGCACAAGGGAAGTCTAAGCAATAATCACTAATTGTTGGTTTTGGTGAATGGGTAACAATTTTCATGCAATAAGAGGAAAACTCTTAAAGTCAGTCAGATAAAGACTATTATCATGTGATCTCACTCATATGTGGACTTTAAGATACAAAACAGAAGAGCATAGGGGAAGGGAGGGAAAAATAAAGACGAAATAGGAGAGTGAGACAAAACACAAGAGACTCTTAATCACAGGCAACAAACTGAGGGTTGCTGGAAGGGTGAGGGTGAGGGGATGGGGTGACAGGGTGATGGACATTAAGGAGGGCATGGGATGTAATGAGCACTGGGTGTTATATATAATTTTTGAATCACTGATCTCTACCTCTGAAACCAATAATACATTATGTATTAATTAATTGAATTTAAGTTAAAACATAAAAGTACTAAAACAAAACCCAAAGAAGAGGAAAACATTTAACTTTTCAAATTGGGCTTAATTAATTTAGATGAGTCTATTTTTCTTAATAGAAGTGTTGTTCTGCTTAACACCAGGTCAACTTTAACATCATTTTGCTCTTAAGGCAAGGCTTGAGGCATATGGAATAGGACCTTAGAGGCTTTTTGATGGATGAGGCAAGAAATTTCTTAATAGGACAGGGTAGAGATTGGCTTCAGTGTGTAACATCTTGCTGTGCTAATTACGCTGGTTGATCATGTGATTCCTTATGTCTTAGGGACTGTGAAGAAACTGATGGGTGGCCTTTGTTGTAGATGCTATTATTGCAGCTATGACAACCACTTCAATAAGTCCATTACCTTATTGAAACAAACTACATTAAGTGTGCTTATTTTGGATTAACCCTTTTTCCTCCATTCCCAGTGACTCACTAAACTCCATTGATCTGGGGGTCTTCAAAACATCTCTTTATCTTTTCCTTGTCACCACCAATTGGATGACTGTTGGAAGTCTCCTAGTTAGCTTCCTTATTTCTTCTTCTTTTAATTGAGAAGCCCTCCACACACTCCCAGCTCTTGGCAAGGGTCACCAGAGTGCTCCTTCCAATGACCCTCCTTTCTTTGGGGAAAGCCTCCAAATGCTTCCTATTGCTACTTTATGAATTCTAAACTTCTCCGTGAGACTTTCAGAAACAGCAGTGACATGGTCCATCTCTCTATTCAAAATGATTCCTCACTGTTTTTTAATACCCTTTTCTTCTATACTCCAGTAAAGAGGAGAGGAAATTGAGAAATGTAATGATTTGAGAAAGAAGAAATGAATTTGCATTCTCTGAATTCCAATTCCTTCCGGCTTTGTCTCATAGATAACTGTGAAGAGGTAGGTTAGGAGAGAGTTACCACTTGTCAAAAGCTGGAAAGCTGATCAGCAGAGCTGGAATTTGAAACTAAGTCTGTCTGATACCCTTCCTTTTCTCAATATCCCATCTACTGTGTTTATGCAAGCTGCCCCCTCTCTCAGTGGCCTCTATCAGCCAGGACCTGAAATGTCCCTCTTTCTGCCTCACTTCCAAGATTCAGTTCTCAATACAGCCTATCTGAACACTCCAGATCTCCCTAAGCATCTCTGGCCTAAACTACCTGAAAACTTAGCCCCTGACCCCCAAATAGGTAAGGTGCTCCTCTGTATTCCCATGACATCCTGTTTTTATTATACTAATTTTTAAATAAGCATTTTTATTGATACATCACAGAGACAAGTGCACATATCATAGGCATAAAACTTGACGAAATATCAAACAGCAAAACCACTCCCTGAAACCACCAACCAGATCAAGAAATTAACAGCAGGCAGAAGACCACCCCTTTCCTGGACCCTCTTGATCATTATCCCCACTTGCCTCCCCTCCCCAAAGGTCGTCATATCTGTACTTCCACAGAGATTCATTTTGTTTGTCTGCTTTCATATTTTTATATAAGTTAAATCATGAAGTCTGGCTTCTATGTTTGTGATATTTACTCCCTGTGATTGTATGTAGAGATTATTCATTCATTTTCTTTGCAGTATAGCATTCCATTATATATTTTCCAATATATGTTCCGTGCCATACACTAATTTATTTTACTATTGGTAGACATTTTAAATCATTCCCATTTGGGGCTGATGTGAATAGTGCTAGTATGAACATTATTGCAAATTTTTTATTGACTCTATGAACATTCTTTGTGCATATAAATCATGGAGTGGAACTAATAGGTCATAAATTATATGTATGATCATCTTTAGTAAATAGTGCCAAACAGTTTTCCAAAGTGGTTGTGCTAATTTCTGCTCCCACGGCAAGGTCTATTTCCAGCTGTGCTTCATCTTCATCAACAACCAACAGTGTCTACATTATAATTGCAAATCCCACCCCCTTTCTCCCTCTCTGTGTAGGATGACACCTGCAAGGTATCTTAGTAGAAGTCAGATGAAATAATAAGTGAATGGCTAACAAACACACAATCATTTGCTCCTCTGCCTGTTGTCACCGGTTAGGCAGAAAAGCATAATGGTTACAAGCACAGGCTTTGGGGACAGGCCATCATGATTCGCCTTCTTACTTCACCACTTACTAATCAGCAAATTACCTGCTTATGCTAGTCTGTTCACTTTTGACATCACAGGGTTGTTCTGAAGATTTAAATAGACTAGACAGGGGTTTGAATAATGTCTGGCATATAGTAAGAGCTCAGTAGTCCTAGCTGTTAGTGTTCTCCAATGCTCAAGGCTGCACCCAGTTAGAGTTCCTACAAATAGAATCAGTTGGTGTAAGAATCTTTGGCATGCCCTCTGTGAAGCCTGCTCCAGGGAACTGACCCCACAGAAGCCTCTGGACTTCTAAAGTTCTCTCTATCCCTCATTCAGCACCAGCCAGACACCATCAGTAGGTGCCATATCTCCCCAAGTAGATGGCAAATGCCCTAAGCGAAGTCACTGGCGTAGTCTTCATGGTAGCAGTGGTTCCAAAGTCCCATTTTAACTTGTGGGGATCATAGCTCAATACATTCCCCAAACCCATAGTTTGGGGAGAGAACCATGGAGAAGTGTACTGTCTGCCTTTGCAACCACAAGGCTCAAATGCAGTTTCAAATGATAGGAGGGATGTGCTTACTCTTGTAGATAAAAGATACTTTTCCATGTATGTGACTTGACATTCCAGTACTTAGTAAATATTTGCTCTTTTTAAAAATTGATCCCTTGTTCTTTCTTGACTTCCTTGTTCTTGCCTTGTTCCCTTCCCACCCACTTGTATTTGATCTAATCTCCTCCTATTTGTGTGACAACCCCTGGGACTTCTCTGCTCTTATCAATTCCCCAGGCAGTACAATGAGATCTTCTACAGTGATGGACTATAAGCCAATAAACCAAATTTCTACCCTAAAGAAGTAAAAAGCTCTGTCATCTACACCTAGCCTCTCTGACTTATCTATAATTAGTTTGGAGACGCCCAGCCTGTGTTGCGATAAAAATGTGATTGAAGCCACTCATTGTTCAAGAAGGAATGCGTTACTGTTATTGATAATGAGAATGAAGGGAAGACAGGCAAATAGTCTCCCAGTCAGAGCTGGTATCAGTCTTTATTAGGAAAATGCAGGCTTTAGATTCTCTTTGTCACTTCAGTTGACTTTGGCATCTGGGCCTGGGAGGGGATTTAATGTATAGCTGGTGCCTGTAGGTTCAACAGCATCTCAAATGTGGGGGGGGGGCACCTTCAGCAAGAAGTCATTGACTCACTTCGATCTCCTTCCTTCAGTGGATTGCTGGTGGGGAGAAGTAAGTCATCTCCAAATACCTGTCCAGCCCTTAGAAGCCCTGGAAGGGGGTGTGTTGGGGGAGAGGGTGCGTGTGTGGGAAGTGAGATGTAAGCAGCAGGATAAAGGGGAAGAAGATCACAACTTCCCTGGGGGAATCCTTGAGCAAACTGAGAGCTCTTAGAGGTAAAGGCAGCTGCTTTTACCTGTTTGAGGACTGACTCCCTGTTTGCCAGGAATTTGTGTGAAAGGCCTAGAAAAGTGAGAAAGTACAATTTGGACTCAAAATGATGATCTCTTAATATCTTAGTATCTTCCCTTCTTCCTCAGTAGATATTCCTGCGGGATGGGCCCCATTAGCAGCGTCTGCACACCAGACCCAGGGTCAGCAGGGCTAGCTCAAGAGGCTTCTGGACTAAGCCAGGGACTGGCTCCTCGGGAGTCCCTCTCTGAGCTGGCCCCAGACTCTGTTCAGCTCAGGTGCTCTCAGAAACCAGAAGTCCTACCAGGTCAGCTTCTTGGGAACATCTCCCTTTATGACCAACATCCCCACCCTCTTCGGCGGTATTCTGCTGGCAGACTATTATCTTCCTTTCCATGTTAACACACTATTTTATTTAAGAAGTTTGCCTTTTCCATGAGGCTCCTTAAGGGCAGAGATCTGTGTGCTTTGCCCACTCAGAGCAGGGCTTGGCCCAGAGGAGGCACTCAGATTAGTTGTTGAAAAGAAATACCTGTTGTGTAGGCAAGTCAAACGTCAGGACGAACAGCCAACTTCAGAGGGTAGGTGATGAATATAGGGAAGCTGGCTTCGCGGCTGTCCTTGTGAAACAGATTTGTACATTGAAACGGGTTTGTTTGGATGGATTGGTGAATGACTGACATCATAAAATACTAAGACCTGGGAAGATAAACTGGCTTTGAGACCACTCTATGCCCCCTGGAGGCTGCAGTAGCTACTGTTGGAGGCCAACCACTGAGCTGCAAAGCACAGCAGCATTTCCCAGGTTTATACATTTTAAAGGGACCTTTGATTACCCCCCCACCCCATCCCAACCGAGATATACAAAATAACACACATGACACAATTTACGTAAATATTTTTCAAGGTTTTATTGCAAACCAAAGTTGGTTTATCACACACAAAAAAAGTTGTGTGGTGGTGGGGGGAAGAATTGTACATATTATAACCATGTTAATTACAGTACATTAAAATGGTGGTTTACATTACAAATAAGCCTGTAAGTTTAAATATACTAGTGTTATAACCCAATGTACAGACTTTCTTTATACAATACATACAATTATCAGGAATGCAAAAAAAAAAAAAAGAAAGAAAAACATAAATAATGCCCATTTTACAGGTGACATTTTAAACAATGAAAAATACCAGGCTTTGACCGACAACTGGGGCATTGGTCCATAAAAACCCTTTCTAAAAATAGAAATATTTGTAGCAGCAATGCTTTCTTTAAGCATCTGGATACAAGTCATTGCAAGACCATTTTCAATAAATTTGTTATTAACTGTATCTTACAAAAAAAAAACAACACAAACGGTCTACACGTAAATTTATCTTCCAAATATGGAAGAAACGAACAATGTCCCACATTGTAGTGTCCTGCAAGTGTCACATTGAGGCTTAGAACGAAATCCATCTGGGATCAAGCATACCACACTCATACCACTGTTCACACAGGAAATCCACAAGGAAAAATAAAGAACTGAAACACTCTGCAAAAGGAAAAGCTTTGGAGCTAACACGATCTCATCGGAAAAGGCACATTTCATAAGATTCGTTATCACGGCCCAGACGGACCCTTCCGAAAATCCTTCTCAGAACCGCGTCACCCACTAAGACTACTGCCATCTGTCCAAGGCGGCACGCAATGCTCAGAGATAGCACCATGTTGGAAGGAAGAATAAAAATGAAAACCTCATGAGCTCACTGAGAGGAGGGTGTGCTCTTCAAAAAGCTTCCAGCAAAGAGTGTGCAATAAGATTGCCAAGATGTGCAAGCTTCCAGAGATGTGCAAATTCTCTTGTAAGATGTCCTGTCAGCCGGCAGCTCCGCCACGAGGCTAACTAAAAACGCTTATGGACACACATAAAATCCTTCAAGACCAACCCCGAGGACTGTTCAGAGGAAGGAGTCCATGGGAGGGGCGTAGGAGAAGCCCAGGAAGGCCTCGGCCGCCTCCTGGACGCTGGCTGTGAGAAGGATGCTGTCCGGAGACCTGCCAATGGAGTTGGGGACTGGCTCTTCGGTGAACTCAGGATCGAAGTGCCGCAGGTCGCTAGGTCCACTCTATGGTGGAGGAAAAAAAAAAAAAGAAAGACACTTAGTTCAAGAACTCCATGTTCAGACAGGACATGGAAATCCTCATTTTGGGGCTATAAATACTAGAGCTCGAGTCTTTGGAGTACTATATGGAGACTCCCACAGTAACCCTCCATTACAGGCACAAAACCCACAGGCCACACAAAGTTTACATAATGAGGAGGGTGCTCCCTTTTTATCTTTTGGTACTTTCATCGACGAATGTGTGGAAAGGTTATGCTAGCTTGTGGGACAAAAATTCTACTTTTTACTTAGGTAAAATCTTGATTTGTGAATAAAAGATCTGCCAGTGTCTTCCTTGAGGGCCCGCTACTCCACCACCACCACTCCTGATTTCAAGAAGCACCCTTTGGACCCTCCTAGACTCAGAAACACTCACCACATTTGGGTTAAAAGGGGGTGTAATCTTCTTGTTGATGAGATCCTCCCAGTTAATTAGGGAGAAGAAGACATGACTCTTAATCTCCATCTGTTGAGAAGAAACAGGAGATGAATTTAGACAGGTGGAACTCAGGAAGGGCAGTGGGGTCCAGGCAGCTTCCCAGACAGCCCAGGAGAACAGGAAAAAGTTACTCACAAAGTCATCCTTGGCGCCCAGCCTCTTTGTCCTGTCCTTTTGCAGGAGGCCCTCCAGGAGGTGTCTGGCAGAGTTGGTAATATTTGGCTTCAGCTGGAGGGGCTTGTTCAGAATGTTGTCGTACATCTCAGCTGTGTTCCGGCTGTAGAAAGGAGGCTGAAAGAAGGGGAAAAAATGCTCAGTTGGAAGGTTTGTACAGCAGGCACCACACCAACAGAGAAAAGTCTTCAACTAGATTAAGCTAGATCTGACAAAGCCTTTCCTTTAATAGATTTTCTTTGCCCTGGATTTTGAAACTATTTCGGGACCCTTATCAAGGAGTAGATATCTGGTGGAAGGTGAATTTACAAAAGAAAAATTCACTAAGAGCTTACTCTAAAACACTTATAAAATAACCAATGGGCCTCTCTTATCAGCATCTGATAAGCTTATTGATAAAGGGGCAAAATACAATGACCAGATCCGCAATGGGGCTTGGGCACCCAGATAAGTCTGGACTTATGAAACCAGGAGCAAGATTCCATAGCTCTCAATGCACCTACTCACCAGGCCATATAGCATCTCATATAAGACAGCCCCCAGGCACCACCAGTCCACTGTCCTGTCATAAGGTTGCTTATGGAGCACCTCGGGCGCGAGATACTGAAACACAAAGCCAGAAGACAGAGTTTAGAAGACTGTGTAACAGGGCAATCCCACAGCCAGGCCTGCACTTGGAAAGGGCTGAGACCCTGGATCCACTTCCAGGATACATTTCTTTACATTAGTTCCCAATGAAACTGTGGGACTTGGGAGGCTGACTGGCCAGGTATGGGTACTGATATTTAGGAAGTGACTGGGCACCCAACGAATCGCTTACTTGGGAATTTACAACCTTTCAAGACATGGCTTTTGCAAACAGCTAGTCTTAATGAAAGCTACACAAGGCCTTGGGATTTCTCGTGCTGCATCAAACAGCACATGTATTTCCCTTGGACTCAACTGGACTTAGAAACCTCTGAGAACAATCCGCCCTCTGGTAGTTTCAGTATTTTTGCACTTGGCTCTTCCAGGAGGGGGCAGACGGGGCACAAAATGGACAGCGCTCCTACCTCGGGCGTGCCACAGAAGGTGGATGTCGTGCCATTGTGTTCGATGTTCTCCTTGCAGAGCCCAAAGTCAGTAAGGACAATGTGTCCCTGTGAATCCAGTAGAATATTCTCTGGTTTTAAGTCTCTGCAAAAAAACCAAAAGAGCTGTGTAAGTTAATTTCATTTCATAAGAAAGCCTCTGAAAATAATAGCTTGGGATATTAGAAGCATTTTTCAATTCACTGTAGCTGTATAGTGAATAAAAAAAAGGGAGTCCTTGTTCTGCTAATCTATTCTGGATTAGGCACAATCCTAGCCAGCTAGTTCCTGGTGGCATGGAGTCAAGGTGGCTCCCATGCTGAGGGATCTGGTTTTACGTGACCAAGCTGTACAGAAATACAAATTATTTTAAGGCTCCACGGAAGGCTAGGGCTAGGTCTCCTTTCTACCCAGGAAGGTAACCTTGAGAGCTCTCCAGCTTACCTATAAACGATGTTCAGAGAGTGCAGGTAACCCAAGGCACTGGCTATTTCAGCAGCATAGAAGCGAGCCCGCGGTTCCAGGAAGCAACGTTCCCTCTGGAGATGGTAGAACAGCTGCAGGAGACAGAACAAAGTTAGGCTGGGTTGCCAAGGCTTGATAACAATGCCATTTAATTAGTCTGGACATATACAGCTAAAGGGGACAATTGCAGGAAGTGGCTTTAAATAGTCTATTAACTATTTGCAACCTTCAGGTTGAAGGAAAGGCTAATTCTGGTAACTTTTCCCCCCATCATTGAAAAACTTTCCTTTCCAACTAAAACCAGGAATGCTGTGCCCAGACACTCAAAGGTTAGCTCATATTCCTGCCACTCACCTCTCCACCGTTGATGTAGTCAAGGACAAAGTACAATTTGTCAGCAGTCTGAAAAGAGAAGTGGAGGCCCACCAGGAAAGGGTGTTTCACATTCTTCAGCAGAACATTCCGTTCCGACATAATATGTTTCTCCTAGAAAAAGGACAATTACGATTTAGTGGCAAATTTCAACTTGGTACCAGAATTCCAAGTTAAAACCATTTAATGGATGTCTCTTTCCAACTCCAATCCATCCAGCGCATTTCGTACCTCCTTCTTTTTCAGGATGGCTTTCTTCTGTAAAACTTTGACTGCATAGAACGCTTCTTCTGCTTTGTGTCTTGCTAGAAGAACCTGGAATTTCAATTAAAAAAAAATCATTTTGCTATCTACACCCAGGAAGAATGTAAAGTGAATGCATGAAAGACCATAAGTCATGAGGTTTTCAGATCTGACATTACCTTCCCAAAACTGCCTTTTCCAATCACTTTTAAGAAGTGGAAGTCAGATGGTTTAGCATGAGGATTGGATGATGGGCCAAGGTTGATTTGCTGAGAAGGACTTGGCTGGAAAAGAAAATGTTTTCTTTTAATACCCTTGCTTCAGAGGAAGACAACGATAAAGGACAGGCGATATAAGGTGTTACATCTGCAAATGACTGAGGCAAGTCACCACCACCCCTCCCAGACTCAATCAAGACTACTGTATGGGAGTATGGAAATTGTACACAATTGTTGCACCCAGATAAGACTTTTAGGCAATAGGCCTTTTAAAATACTTCACTGACTCAATAGTTAAGTAACTGCTTATGTCACTTGTTACGCTATTAAGTAGGCATTCCTGCCTTGATACTAATTTCTAGAAATGCTATTGTAATACATCGATGTAGGAATACTAACTGACTCATTTACAAGATTCCTCTACAGAAGCATCACAAAGAGAATACTTACTGGAGGAGAAGGGTTGGCATTCATAAGCTCAGGCTCCTGAGGTTGGGAGATTTTCAAAATGGACTGAACTTCAGGGCTGCAGAGAAAGAACAACTTAGAACTTCCTTAACTTGACACAAGGGGGCATACCAACACCAGTAGTAAGTTTCAGGCTCAACTCCCCGCCCCACTTCGGAGCGTTTCAACTAAAAACACCCAAAGAAGTAATTCAGTGAAAGAAAATAATAAACCCAATTAAATACAAGGATGAGGGTTGCTCTTCATGTTAACAGGGGGTGAATTAAGCCAACATGAAACTCTTTTATCTTAAAGCTCTAGGACAGGCCAAATCAGCACATTACTTTTAAAGTTTAAAATGTTTTCAATGGGGACTTAGAAAAGGATTCCCACCCTCGGGGAAGGTTTCAGCTTTCTGATCAACCTTCTGATGAAAACGTGTCTTTAGGGCTGGTAAAATGAAACTTTACTACTTATTTTTATTTCTCCCAATCCTCCCCAAAACTTACTGTTTGCATGCATAGGAGTTATTGGCAATCTTCTGAATAAAGTCGTTCAGGCCCATCCTTCTCTGTTTCATGAAAGCTGTGAATTAAGAGAGGAGAAATAAATAAACGTCTAGATGGCTTCGTAACGTCCGACGCCACACAAACTAATCTGGTGCGCGACCCTAAAAAATGTCCCCTTCGCGTATCCTAGAAGTTCAGTAAAATTCCTACACTCACCGATGAGAATTGCTACCATTCCCCTCATTTTGGAGTAAGTGAGAGTGCCCCTAGCAGCCTCGGTTTTCACCGTCATCTCCGCAGAGAGCGCACAGCGAGTCGTTGGTGACGGGAGACCGGCTGAGCCAACACTGCTCGCGCGCCGCGCCGCCCCCTTTATAAGCCCTGAGCCGCCGCAGGGGCGGGGCCCACGCGACAATGCGGAAGAGGCCCCGCCCAGTCCCCGCCCCAAGCCCCACCTCCAGCGGCCGCGGCGCCAGGCAGGCTTCTGGTCCGCGGGCGGTGGCGGGCGGTTCGGCCCCCCGCCCGAGGGCGAGCCCGGGGCGGGGGCGGGGGGCGCGGGGACTGCCCGGGAGGCCCGGCGCGGGACTGTTATCTGCCTCTCTCCGCTCCCCCGCCGGAGAGAGGGAAACCGCAGGCGGAGGGGGCGGGGGCAGGGAGAGTCCGGGGTAATTTTCCACCTTTCTCATTTATTCCGCCCAGCTAGGAAATCAGAGTCGCGGCACAGGGCGCTTTCCGCCCGGTGCTCCGCCAGCCGGTGGCTCTGTGCCCGCTTAAGTTAGTCAAACCCTGACTGCCGGTTTCCTCCCGGTCCCGGAGCCGGTGCTCTCCTCTAACTCCCAGGGCAGCCTCATCAGCCCCCACTCGGCGGCCGTGCACCACCAACCGGAGGTGTCCGTCGGGAGAGGGTGGCCCCGCGCGCCCTCACCTGCGGGGTCACCGTGCGTCCGGGACAACCGGTGGGACCCCCGCTCCCGCCGCCCTCTCTCCCGGCCTCAGTTCCTTCACCCTGCGAACGCGCACCCTCCACCCCAACTGGATATCCCCCACCCCCCGCCCCGCTCCTACTCGCCGGAGCCGAGCGACTAGCGGCGGAGCGGGACAGTCCCCGCGTGGTAGCCGCGGCGCTTACCCAGGCCAGTCAGCAGGAAGGACTCGCTGCGTTTCTGCGCCTCGGCCCTCTTTTTGTGGCGGGGCCGGAGCAGAGACTCGAGCCGGGCCCTGGTCAGCGCGCCCTGCATCTCCCCCATGGGCAGCGGCGGCCGGGCGCGCAGCGGGCGAGGGCGACAGGAGAACACTGACGTTTCCTTGAAGGAGCCGCCGTGACTCAGGCCGGGCAAGATTTCCTGCCCCGAGACCCAAAACAAACAAATGGCCCTTGTGCACGGCCGAGCCGCTTCCGAAAACGCCTTTTTTGTGCTTTTGGCCAAAGCCAAGCAAGGCTGCAAAATCCCAGAACTTGGAAGCGGAGGAAGGAAGGAAAGAAAGAGGGAAGGGGGAGGGAGAGGTCAGGAATGTGTAGGGGAGGGGGCGGAAATAAAATTCGTCTCTGCACTAAAGAAAAAAAAAAGTACAATCTGCATTTCACTTTTTACCACCCCCCCCCATCTTTGAGAACATTCTGTCCGTTCCGCATGTAATTTTTTCCCCTTGCATCTTTAATCTCCGCCACGCCAAGAACACGTGAGGAAGTGGTAAGTTCGGGGAGTGGTGGCCCAGTGCAAGGCGCCGACCTGGCGTGACCCCGGGCACCGGCGACTCCCCATTCCCTCTCCCGCTCTCCCACCTGACAAAGTTGCAAGGTCGCGCGTTACATTGTCTTTAAAACCCTCAGTTTGTCCTCGTTTTCCCCGGCCCTCCTCCGGTTTATTCCAGGGCTGACCCGGGAGTCTTCTTAGAGTTTAACCACCTTGCTCTTTCTCTTCCAGAACTGGGACTCGAGCACTTGCGAAAGATTAGCCAGGTGCCTGCGCTCCAGAAAGCGGAGGAGAGACGGAGGCTCCGCAGAGCCGCGGAGCGGTGCCTTCCAGTAACCCCGCCGCTGGGAGATGCCTGGGCGCTGCAGTCTGACCGCGGCGCGAGGACTCTGGCCAGCGCTGGCCGGGGAAGCCACGAGCACAGCAACTGGGCCAGAGCGGGAGACGGCAAGTTACCAAGGTTTACAGGGCCAGTACCTGGCGCTTGCCGGTGCTGTCTGCCGTGGCTGCCCTGCCGTGACCCCTGACAAGGGCCCTGCCATCTTGGAGTTGCATACTGGGTCTGACACCCTCTGAAACACCAGCTGTCAAACCAAGAATAGCCTGTGAAACGGGTTTTCTTTCGTCCTGGGCAGGGGGATTTGTTTTGCAGGCACAACCACCTCATTTGCCCTAATATGATGTGTAGCCTCAGCTGCTTCTTGGTTTGTTTGGTTGCAACAGCTCCAGACTGGGAGAAGGGAACACACATCATCTCTCCTGGAGAGTGGCTGGGAAATGTTGCTCAGCACCCACCTAAAAAAGCACTTCTCAGGTGTCTAACCTGAGACACCTTAGTCTCCGTTAGACCTTAATGGGGTCTAACCTCAGGCAGGGTTTAGGGAACTCCAAATCACATAACTGGCCCATTACTGCTTCCTCTTCCATGGATTCTTCATATAATAGGACTTTGTTACTGCTGATGGCCCCCATACTCCGTATTCCACTTCAGCTAGCCCAGCGGGTCCCTGCTCCCACACCATGCGGCCCTGTTTTAAGCCAACACATTTGCACTGGGTGTTATATGAAACCCGTGCATCACTGAATGCTACATCAAAACCTAATCTGTTGGCTAATTGCGCTTAAAAAAAAAAAAAAAAGAAGAGAGAGCAAATCTTGCAAAGACTGCACAGAGACACCAGCCTGCACCAAGATTTCTGCTTATTTGTTCTTAAAACCATGAAACTGAGAAACCTTCCATCAGACCCCTCCCCCTCTGCGTCCCCACCTCTTGTGCCAAGAAACCTCAGGTCCTCTAAAACATCTTCGTTTTACCCATTCCCTCTGAATTAAAGTAATAAAAGTACACAAACCTTTCAAAGGGGATTTTAGAGCTTCCTCTTTCATTCTTCAGGTTGCCTAGGATATGAAGGTTGGGGATTACTTTCTGGAGGTTGGAGGTAGAGCTCAGCTATGGTTGGAACAGCCTCCCTGCTATGTGCCTGATAAGGCTGAAAACTGAGATGACAGGGAGCCGAGGAGTCAGACGAGGCAGCCGTCCTCTGTTAGGCACCCCACTTTATATGAAGGCAATTTACATACAGGAAGGGAGCAAGCTGCAAAGTTCAACACTGGGCCATTTATTCTCTCCATTGCAACATCACTCAGAAAATTACAGTCCTCAGCGTCCTGACTTTATTACACCCCCAGTAAGACACACAAGAAATGTAACTTGACTGATTATCATTACAAATCAGTCCAGAAAAAATTCAAAACACATGCAGAGCCTTCATATTTTCAAAGACGCTCTGCCACATGCATTCCAGGAGGAACGTGGAATTCAAGTTAGAGGGCTCTAAGTGGAATAGAGAAGAGGCACAACCGTATGATTTGTGGTTGGAACAGAAAAGGAACGTCTGATGTTCTCCTTCCTCCCCCTACTCTAATGTTCAGCAGTTGGAGACGGACGGTCTGCTAAACTTATCATTTAACGTAGAGACTCAAGTTGTTGAGACTGGCTTTTCTTCCAACCGGATACCTGAAGGGTGGAGCAGGCGCCCCCTGTTCTGTCCCAGCAACCTACTAAGACTTCCGAACAGGAAGGTGACACACAGCGGCGGGTGGATGGGGTAAAGGGGGGCGGGGGGGACGGTGTGTGACGCGCACCTATTAACTGTACGGGCTTTGGGTTGCCCTGTGGACGCTATTCAAAGGCTTGATCTGGTCTTCCTTCCTGTCGCCAGCCTCTTTCTTTGGTCCAGGTCGTCTTCCTAAGGGAGGAATCCGGCCCCTTTCCTCTTACTCCCTGGTGGCGAAGTGGTCAGAGCCGCGTCACCAAATTGTGCTTGGAAATGCAACCCAGAGGGCGATCGTGTTCTCTGGCAGAACCACTCTGGTATGCAGAATTTCCCCCACTTCTCCTGAGGTTTAATCAGTTCCAGGTAATTTCTCTACAACACCTTGCCCAGTCACAGAAAATGCAGATGGCTTGATAGGAGGTAGGCTAATTACCTCCCCAATCCCCCAAGCCAGTAATCTCATTTATGCCTCATAGTGGGGAAACTGCAATCAAAACACTCAAATGGAAATGATTCACCAAGATATAAAGTTTGCATTGAAACAAATCACTTTCCAGTGCATGTGTATTTTAATGCTTCAGAAAATCATTTAGTTCTTCTACTTTAATTTTCCTTAAGAAGGGACTGTAAATACTGAAAACTGAAAGCTTTAGGGAAATAGGACCCTTTTCATTTTTTAATCCGCAGGCTCAGAAAACAAATTCCTGGTATTTCTCAACATGTGAAAGCAAATATTTTGAAAAACAGTTTTTAAAGATTTATTTATTTATTTGAGAGAGAGAGAGAGAGAGCAAAAAGGGGGGCAGATAGGGGCAGAGGGAAAGGGAGAGAGAATCCTGAGGCCAGCTCCCTTCTGAGCCAGGAGACCAAAGCTGAGCTCCATACCATGACCCTGAGATCGTGACCTGAACAGAAACCAAGAGTCAGACGCTTAACCGACTGAGTCACTAGGAGTACCCAAAAATATTTGTATAAGGACTTTGCTCTTCGACTACTTCTTAAGTGTGTTAGCTCTGTAGTGTCTTCATTCCCTAGTTAGAATACTTTCCATTGATAATGGCAATGTCATTGTTTTGTATTGCCCAAAGGGGCAAAAATTCTAGAACAATTATGTGCACAGTTTGATTGATTCTTTCATTGATGCTTATAGAATCCTTTTCCTGAACCATCACCAAAAAAATATATATATAAACACCAAAAAACACAATTATTACTCCAGAGAGCAACTAAATGCATCAGTTTTTGTTGAAGGTTGTCACCAAATGCACACACCCCCCCTTTTTTACAGTATTCATCAAACAGAAAAAGATGACAGCAAATGAGTTTATTCACAAGAGCTATTATAGGTATGGAATCAGCGATGGTAGTTAAATAAGAGTCTACAGACCACAGATTCTATAGTGATTAACACGTTCCGTGCTCTTAATTGTCGAAAGTGGCAAGCATAAAGAAGGTAAGGATGTGATTGAAGAGGTAACTATGAGAAGAACACATTACTTCGGAATAGCAAGGTTCAATGTTATTAAAACTCACAAAACCACATGCTTTATTTCTGCAGGGCATATTTCTGTCCCAAGACTGTTTTGCATAAAGCAGAGCTCTCCACTGGAAGAAACTTGGAATAGGGTTTTGCGACATAACGTACATGTGGCTGTCTAGTAGAGAGGCCTTGGGTTGTGCTAACAGCACTCTTCAGCTATTGACGACTAGGCAATTGTTATTTTTCTTCTGAGTTGAGCAGATGATAGGCAAAATTGTGAAGTAGTGAAACTTGCTTTTGAAACCAGATTTATCTCCTCCCTATAAACCTTCTCTGTCTCTGGAGTGAGCTGCTGTGCCTCTCCTGCTTCGTTTCCCACCCACAGCCCCCCTACGTTCTGTGGTCCTGCAGACTGTGAAGTATTGCCTTCTGCCCTCCTCCCTGCTAATGCCAGCTGTCTCAAAGCCCTGCTCTCAGCTAATCGCCCCAGGAGGTATTGACCTGATTCTCCTTCCCTCTCTCCCTGGCTTTCCCCCTCCTTCCCTCATGCCCTTCCTACCTTCCTCCCTCCTTCTCTTCCTCCCTCCCTTCCATTTGTTCATGCAAAGCATTTAACAAGAATTTAGTAAGTAAGTATGAATATTAAGCTCAAGGAACACAAATATGACTAATCCCATTATTTGAGATTCACAGAAGCTGTCTTTCTGAGCGGGGAGCACACGCATAAATTATGAGAGGATATGATGAGTGTTAAAACAGGGGTCCCAGCCACCTACATTAGAAGAACAGAAAGGGGAATTTTGTACTTGGGAGAAGCAGCAGACGTGTAGTTGTTGAGGAAAGTCTCCCACAAAGGTGGAATATTTGGGCTGATCCTGGAAAGGTCAGCTGGGGACCAAGGAGGAATGTCATTCTAGGCAGAAGAAAGAGCAGGAGTAGCGAACTCTGAGGTGCCATGAAGCATCTCTGGAATGATTTGGAAATAGGGCCCTTACTTGGATATTTCGCACAGGGCCCTTGCTACTGCTGCGATGGCAAAACAGTATGTATGTACATATGTATTTGACAGAGAGAGAGCACAAGCAGGGAGAGCAGCAGGCAGAGGGAGAAGCAGTCTCCCCTTGAGCAAGGAGCCTGAAAGTGGGGCTCTATCCTAGGATCCTGCAATCATGACCTGAGCTGAAAGCAGACGCTGACGCAACTGAGCCACCCAGGCGTCCAAAACAGCACTTTCAAATGAAAAAAAAAAAAAATCCTAGTGGCATAAACCTGTCTCTCCCTCACTGCCTTTCCTTCTCCAATCTCAATACTTATGGAATTAACAATGTCTTAAGAATGTGTTCATTTAAAGGACTGCCAAGTATTAGCTTGACAGGTATCTCTATTTCTGGTACAGCTCTAGCCATGGCTGGAGCATATCCATCCATCAACAGATTCTTCCAGAACTATGCTTCAGAACTGCTAGAAGCAGGAGGTAGGCTGATGCCTAGGCATCAGGCAGGGGACAGGTGGGGAGTCACCTACGAAGGTACACTGAGCCCTACTGTGAAGGGATTAAAAGACACAATGAAAATTATCTCACCAAGGCTTTTACTTTGACTGTAATAATAATAATAATAACAGTAATTATTATTATTATTATTATTATTATTATTATTATTATTTTCCCCACCAAGGCTTTTAAGGTTATGCATCCAGTGTGTTTTGGAAAGTTCATTCAAACCAATGTATGGTCAATAACTCAACTATTACTCCTCCAAAGGATATTTGCTTTCTTAAAAAATACCCCTGGCTCATTAAAAATGAACAAGGTTACACGCACAGTCATATAAGGGAAGAAGTTGGAAGTTGGAATGGAAAATTCACATAGCTGGGAGATGGGTAAGAGTTTAGACAAGGGTAGCTATAATCATATAGGGCATAGGGTAGAACAATCTCACAGAGACAGGGAATGACACCAATGTTCTATATCTATCTCTTCTAAAAAGTGGCACCACAGGAAAACTGGTGGGGGATAGGGGCAGAGTCTGGTAGTAAGTTTTTTTTTATTTCAATGAGAAAGGAGGCTGGTGGTAGGTCTCAACAGGGGAGGAATGGTAATCTAGCTAGCAGCAAACCAAGGGGTCTAGCACAGGCTGAAAACGCACCTTATCCCCATCTTTTTTTTCTTTTCTTTTCTTTTTTTTTTAAAGGAGAGAGAGAGATAGCGAGAGCATGAGCAGGGGGTGGGGAGAGGGAGAATCAGGATCCCCCCTGAGCAGGGAGCCAGACCCCTTTAGATAACAGGACTCCCTGCCCCATCCCACCCCCATCAGGACCTGAGCTGAAGGCAGCCGCTTAACCTCCTGAGCCATCCAGGTGCCCCAGGCGTTTGTATTTTAAAAGGCCTCTGTCAATTCAAAAATATTGATTTGTAATGATAAAATGCCAGGCATTGAGGTAAGCAAATCCAGAGGGCTTTGGCCTTCAGAACCTCTTCCTTCACTTTGTCCCAGGTGAATACACACCTGTACTCCCTTTCCCAGTCAGTCCCCAGCCCAGCCTAACATTCAGGTGGCACAGGGCTTGAAAAGTCTTTCCAGGCTGGATCCTTCAGGAGACACACATATTAAAGTTGTAACCTACATGAAGACAGTAAAAAGGGCTCTTTTTCAGCCCCACTCTATTTACCATGTGCCAAGAGTAAATAAGGAACCTAGATTTTTGGCAGACAGCTTTTGCCAGACTGAAGGGAAACATGAAAGCTTTAATTTGCCCAGAATAAATCTCTCCCTAAATCTCTCCCATTTATGACCCTATAATTTATCTAGCAAGCAGCAACAGAAGCTCGTCCTAACCAAGGATTGTTTCCTGTAAACCCTGCCTACAAATTGCCGGAACAAAACAAGGTAAATGTAACGGTAACCAATATGGGAAAACCAGGGATAGGATGGCTGGTGGAAGGTTGACGGGGATCATTTGAATGTAAACCAGTTTAGGGAATTTCCTTTTAATTTCAACCCTGAATGGAAGTTACATATACCTTTATGTTACCTCCCTTAGCAAGCTCTGAAATGTCTGCAGACAAGCGGGCTCCTTGTGGTCCCCGTTAGTCGACTACCCCTGAGGCTCGTTACCTGTGAGATCCTAGACAAAGGATTCTCTAAGCCTTGATGATCTGTATAAGGGGGGTGCTAAGTTAATATAAGTTACAAAAAATAACTGAAATAGAGAATTTAGTAAATGCCTCATTCAGGCTGGAATCTCTGCAGGACCTAAGACATGTCTATTCTCCTTCCCCCCATCCTGCACGCATCACAGCTACAAACAGAACATATCATACAACACAAATGGCTCCCACAACTCAAGCCAATAATGGTTATGGATTGTACTTTAAGCCCATGAACAGTATGGACCACTTAATCTGCTAGGCCAAGGACAGGTCGGCATGATGGGACTTCCATCAAAGGCCTGAAAAGAAAATTCATTTTGTTCTTCAGATGTCCCCCTCCTCTTTTGATCTCCCCACAGACAATACTCCAGAATGGGTTGTATCAAAGTACTAAATGCCATGATAAGGGAATAAATACTTATTTATCAAGTAAAGCTAAAGTTTAAGTAGAAAAAGCAGGGACTAAGCTAAAAGCTAACCCAGAGGAGTTTTTAATTGTTTAGGGTGGATGGGAGACAATAGAAAGAACATTTGGGCCTATTGAGAGGGTGGGGTCAAAGAAGGCTAGCTAGGACAGAAGATGTTTTTCCTCTGTTATTCAGCTTGTTCTCAGGGAAAGAAGAACCAGGTCCAACTGAGTGTGTGTGGCCTGTTTAGTTCAGACCTCTGTGGAGCACTGTTTTGTGCCAGGCGGTGTGCTTAGTCCTGAGTCTAAGAAAGATACCCAAGATGGGCAGCATTGCCACACTCAAGGAGGGCATGATCCATATGTATTTGGCTAAATTGGACAGTGTTTTCCCAAAAGCAAAGGTAAGCTTACAGATACTTCTACTTTCTCTAAGGCCTAGCTATGCCTAAATGCCATTAAAATATAGCCTTGGGCAAATTCAACCATTTGGAATACTTAACTTTTTCAAGTGAGGACTAAGCTGGAAGTACTCCTGTAGCTGTAATTGTGTGGGAAAAGATAAATCTAAAAGAAAATTCTTGGATTCCCAGAACAACCTCATGTGGCTAATCCTTTGGGACCTCCCTTTTTCTACCTACCACCCCCCCACTGTAGCCTTAGTTAGGGATTTTGTGGCTTAGTTATTTACATCTCAAGTGCCTCTCTCTCAAGTGGACTGTTGAGTTCCTTGAAGATGAGACCACATGGGCAAGATTCATGTTTCTTGCCTGACTAACGGTCTTTAATCAGGCCCTACTCTACTTCCCTCTTTCCACTCTTCCCTTTGAGCTCCAGGCTGGTGCCATCTTGGCTCTGTTCCTTTTGCAAAGCCAACCTTGTGTCTATCTTTGGGAGTTTATCTATGCCATGCCCTCTCCCTGGGATGATTTCCTCCTGGTGCTCCCATGGCTGGATCCTTCTTGCTGTTTAGATCTCAGAGTAAATATCACTTACACAGTGGACCTAAACTAACCAGCTGGCTATCATTTGTCATTCACCCTACTTCAATTATCTGCATATTAGTTTTACTATCTGACATTTTTCATGGGTTCATTGTCTGTCTCCTTGCACTAGAGAGCAGTCTCTCTAAGACAGGACTATCTGTCTTATTCTCCATAGTATCTCTGGTGCCCAGAAGACTGTGTGGCCCAAACCAAGTGCTTAATAAATGAAATGACTTAATAATATGCCCCTGATATATTGCTGGGCACATAATAGATTCTCAACCAAATTTTGTTTTCCTCCCTTTACCTAATAATCAAGGGTACGTTTTCTTAGCAATCCCTTTACAACTCACTATGAAAAGCAAGAGAAAACCAAACCAAACAAAAAACTCTTGAGTTCAGGTATTTTGTTACATATTACATATTATGCTACCCAACTTCAGAAAACTGAGGCACTAAATTTTATGAATGATGTACAATGAAGATTTTGAAATCAAGGCTGTTCTCTTGGTCTAATGAGGTCACTGAACAATCATACTGAATAACCATTTTTTGAGAAAACTGTAATACATACTTTTTTTTTTTTTTTACAGATAACATTCAATGGATGCTTTGTCAAGTCCAGGGAATCAAACCATTGGGAGGGTGGCCATCTAGGCTCTCCTCTTCCCAGCTTGGTAAAATGCCAATTTAGACTCTTATTCCAAGAACCACAGATAATCTTCCGACAGGTCAGAAAAATGTATCCTCTCTTTTTTCCCCTTTTTAAACTTGCTCCCTAAATTTTCCATTGCCCTCCCCCAATTCTTCACTATTAAGATAGAATTTTAAAGTGAGAATCCATTAGGTTCCATGATACTTCTGTTTTCTTCTGAAGGCCCTCTAGCCTGTTCCCTTTATGAACCTCCCCAGTTTTGCAGGTGTGCAGTGATCACGTTCATGAGATGTTGGTAGTTGACTAAGGAGAACTGTGCTTTTTTTAAAGTTTGAAGAAATAGCGAACTATCTCAGAGTGGTACAATTGGCACTCTCTCTCAAAGTCTCTGGCCAGCTTTCAATGATTGCCCTTCAGAATCTGTGAAAGCAGATATGCCCTCAGTAGATGATGGTAGCAAGATGTCCCAGTGTATTTGTAGATACATAGGAAGAAAGGGAGGGAAAACCCACCTCATTAATGATACCATATGGATTTGGTTTATAGAAAAGCAGGTTGTCATAACCTCTTTGATTTCTGTCATTCACCCAACGTTTCCCCAAGATGAACACTTCCCTGAATGAACATTTATTACAAAATACTCCTACTTTATTTTCTTTTTAAAATATTCTTTGCTACACAATGGTAGGGCCTTGATAAAAGGGTCCTTGTTGTGCAGCATCTAGTATGTTGCCTTATTTTATTTATTTTTATTTTTTGAATTTATTTATTAGAGAGAGAGAGAGATGACAGAGATGGCCACAGAGACAGCACAAGAGAGCATGAGTGGGGAGAAGAGGGAGAAGCAGGCTCTCCACTGAGCAGAGAGCTCGCTGTGGGACTTGATTCCAGGGTCCTGGGATTATAACCTGAGCCGAAGGCAGACGCTTAACCAACTGAGCCACCCAGGTGCTCCTAGTGTGTCATCTGGAAGCCATAGCAGAATGATCATTAGGTTGTCAGAAGTGGCCAGGTGCATGTACAAGGAGCAGGTCAATAAGCAACTGTGTTTTCAGGTCTCTGTGATTACATGGACCTCCATGTATGTTAGTCAGGATTCCCCAGAGAAGCAGAGCTAATAGTGTGTGTTTACATATGTATATACATGTACATACATATATGTACATATTATTACGTGTGTGTGTGTGTGTGTGTGTGTGTGTGTACAGAGAGAGACAGGGAGAGATATTTTTTTTTAATTGGTTCATGCAATTATGGAGGCTGTCAAGTCCAAAATCTATAGAGTGGACTGGTTGGCTGCAGACCCAGAAAAGAAGTAATGTTGCAGCTCAAGTCTGAAGGTCATCTGCTGATAGAATTCCTTCTTGCTCAAGGGAGGTCAGTTTTTGTCCTGTTAAAGCCTTCTGCTGTTCAGCTGTTGGGATAAAGCTCACCCACACTGTAGAGGACAATCGGCTTTACTCAAAGTTCACTGATTTGAATGTTAACCTCATACAGAAAATACTCTTGTAGAAACATCTAAGATAATGTTTCACCAAATATCTAAGCGCTGTGGCCTGGCCAAGTAGATACATAAAATTAACTATCACAAGCTTATCTCCTGTGAATTTGGCACTCATACACATCTTCTTAAATTATATTTAATCTTCATATAAAGACAATAATAAGGTCAATACTTTCACCTAATATGATGCAACTATCCTGCATTTAACTGAATACCCAATAACCTTTTCCCCAGAAGAGGATGTGAAGTTCTTGTGAGATGTTTATTCTTTTTGATATCCTATAACTTAAATACCGTGATATAAAGTTCACAATTCTTAAATACTGTGATATAAAGCCAATGCATCTTATGTTACATGACAAGGGGATAAGAGAGGGAAGAAAACAAAGAGATTTATATACACAAACAAACATAAACATATTCATGACAAATAAGGAAGAAATACTCATGACAATCACAGTCCTTGTTTCTGTAATTGGTCATGGGGTCACAACTGGTATTTATAACTATTTTAGTCTACTACCTATTTGTCTTTAGCAAGCATCTCAACTGGTTATGGTTCTTTGCCTAATAAGGTGATGCAAATCTTCCTTCCCAACAGGGTCTGAGCCATTAGTAGTCCTGTCTGCATTGGGTTGTTATAGTTTTCCACTGAATTTAATCAGAGCGTGGTAACAGTAAGAGACTCCTAGAAGGATCTCCTATATTCCAAACATACTCTTCCTTACCTCCATTATGGAGTGAGAGTGCAATTTCTCCTTGGTCATCAGGACCAATCATCTCAGCCAGCATTGTACCTCCCTTCTTTACCTGCTGATTTAGGGGCATAAAGAGCCCAAAGTAGCTGAGTGGCAGTCTTAAGTTCCAGTTCAATGAAATCATTACTATGTCTCCCAGTGGAAGCATTCCTCCCTTTGGAACCAAGATTTTAGGCCAGTAGAGCATAAAGTTGGGAAGACAAGAAACAAAAATGTTGCTAGTAGGTCACTAGGGCTAATCGGGAGTAGTGTCACTCCCATTTCTACTCCTTGACTTCTGGATCTATGAACCCCAGCTATGGGAGAACCAGTACATGTATTAGATGCTGATTCAGAACGTTTATAGCCTCCTGGAAAACCTTGCTCTAGCCCTGCAAAGTATTACCATCTAGCTGGGACCAAAACCGAGTTTTCAAAAGGCCATTCCACTATCAAGCCAGCCACCTCAAGGTATTGGGGAATATGGTAAGACCAGTGAATTCCACGAACATAGGGCCTAGTGCCATACTTCATTTACTGTGAAGTTAGTTCTTCAGCTAGAAGAACTAACTAACTAACTAACTAACTTCAGTTAGAAGAACTAACTAACTTCAGTTAGTTCTGAAGTTAGATCAGAAGCAGTGCTGTGTAGAATATCATGATGATGGATAAGGCATTATGTAAGTCCACAGATGATTGTTTTGGTAGAAGCATTGTCTGCAAGAAGTGCAAATCTGTATCTGCAGTAAGTGTTTATTCTGGTAAGAATAAGAGGCTGTCCCTTCTATGATGGGAGTTTTGGATGTAATCTGCCTGCCAGATAGTTGGCTGATCACCCTGGGGAATGGTGTGACATCAGAAGTCAGGATTGGTCTCTGCTGCTGGCAGACTGGGTACTCAGCCATAACTGTAGTTAGGTTGGCCTTGGTGAATGGAAGTCCACGTTGCTGAGCCCATATATAACCTACATTTTGGCCACCATGGCCACTATGTTAACTAGCCCATTGAGTGATGACAGGGGTGGCTGGGAATGAGGCAGACTGATGTCCACAGAATGGGCCATCCTATCCACTTGATTATTAAGATCTTCCTCTGCTGAGGTCACCCTTTGGAAGTCATTCACATGGAACACAAGCATCTTCACATTTTTTGCCTATTCAGGGAAATTTATCTACATTTCTCTTCTCCAGACTTCCTTGTCACCCATTTTTATTGCCTGAGCATCCAGCCAAATCATTAGCCATCTCCCATGAATAGATATGTAATCACATGTCTGGCCAGTTCTCTTTCCAAGCAAAATGAGCAACCATGTGAACTGCTATTCAGTTCTGACCACTGAAAGGATTTCCTTCACCGTTTTCCTTCAACAGTGTGTCAGAAGGGAATGAGGACTGCAGCTATCTGCTTCCATGATTGTGTTTAGAGGTGTCCTTATCTCAGCGGTGTCATTTATAACCCAAAGGGGTCACAGGCAAGCTTCATCTCACACAGAGATTTGGAAATGCACTAACCCATTGACTTGATACTAAGCACTTGGATTTTTATTTCCTGAGGATTCTACATCATTTGCCACTTTCTTAGTACTTAGTAGATTTGAGTACATTTCACTATTTTTAGAACATTCCTGGCTAGCTTCGATATTTGGGTTTTGTTGTTTTTCTTGTCCTCCCACTCTTCATTTAGCTAATAATTTACAATATTCTTTGTAACCCTGTGAAAATTGGGCACTGCATCAGCTTACTAAGCAAAAATTAAAAGAAATATTAGTGATGCCCTAACTATACTACTTGACCACTCACTTAATGTATTTGAAAAATATCGAATCAAAGTATGGAAGGCATTATCTTAGCACTGGATAATTTTTGTGGAAAATTCAGAGGGTCACCTAAAACATATTTTATTTTTTACACAACAGAACCACAACTTGGCAATTTGAGGTAGCTGAACACTCCGGGTACTAGAATGGCACCTGAGTCCTTCTGATGCCTCAAAAAGCCCCAAGAAAATGTTACTTCTTGATATCCGTGACTCAGGGAGGCATCCATTATGCCTCCATGATTGGTTATTCCTAGAATGTTGGGAGATAGAACAGGCCTTCATTTTTCACAGAGCTTACTGGGAAGTTTTGAAGCTTGTCCCCAACCCCGAAGACTACCAGTAATCTCATGGTCTCATCCCCACTAGCAGTGACCCCCCTCAGCTGAGCAAGGCTGGTAGGAATCTGTGCACATGTCTGTACTTTTCTAGTAATTAGAGACATGAAAAAAGCAGGATTATTTTGTGCACTTGTCTTTCCTCATTTCCTAACATATGCCTTGCACATTATCAATGTACAGTAAATGTTGGACATATTTAATGAGTCGGTCTCTCTGCTGCGCCCCCCATAAATTCTCCTATGTACTATTCCTCTTTAAAACCCTAAGGAGCACATTAAAATCCACGATCCTTTGCTCGGGTGACACGTTGCAATGGGAGATGTTTATTCTAGATGAGTTAAGGGAGTATATTTATTTTTGTTTTTTATTATTATATCCTAGATCAGAACTATGATTAGCTTTCATTGCCAAATTTTCTAAGCACATATGGTTATACCATCAGACACTTTTGATAGTACTATTTGTTTTTGAGCTGTGATTACAGGATTATTTTAACAAATAAGATTGGTTGTCCTAAAAGAATGATTTGATGGTTTAGCTAAGACTTTCAGATATATTAACTACTTCTGTTATGTGTGTGTGTGTGTGTGTATGTGTGTGTGTGTGTATGTAGATAACACCAAGCTTGTTCCATAATCACGACTGCACAAAAGATATAAATAAAATCTTAAAAAAAAAAAAGAAAATAAGCTTTGTATAGACCGCAGGAACATCACAGAGAAGAAATTAGATGTGAGCAAACGATAGGTATCAGAAGAATGCCTCACTTTCTAAATCAATATGGTCACTTAGAGAAGTTGCTATAATGTTATTTGCTTATAAACCTTTATATTTAAAATTCCACTGTACTCTACTTTCATTTAGAGCAAATGACTATTCCAAAGAGATAAGACTAATACTGTCAGTATCTACAAGGGTTCTGTTTCACAATTCGTAAAATATTGCTTAAAAATCAAAAGCCTTAGAACACAGGCATAGATCATCATGATAGACCTGTTTGGAATTCATTCTTCAAATCATGTTGTTTATATATCTTTTTATATAGCCAACATAAATCTAGTTTGCCAAGTCCTGTTTCATAAGCCTTGAGTTTACCTTTTAAGAGCAAAAGCACATTTTTTTTTCTTCTTCACTACATTGTAAATACTGTACCTTTACATCCCCAAGCTGCTCTTGGAAGCATCACAATACAGGCCCACTGCCTTCTGACTTTTCCTTTTACAACGGGAACAAATAACCAAAGGACAGAAATGAGCCCAACACACAGTTCTTGTCTAAGCCCTCATTGCCACCTTCCTCTGCCTCCTTCTTATTTCTTCCCACTTCCTGTGTACTTTCCTCAGGATTTTCATTCTCTTGAGGATTATCAGTTTCTGTAAGATTAATGGGGACCTTTTAAGGTCTGTCAGGACTGTAATTTTTCCCCATATCTTTTCTTAAAACAGTTATAGAGGGTTAGCATTAATATTATACACAATACGTTATGTGTATTTATATGTGATAGAGAATCTACATTGTGTATGACATTCATATTATAAAAATAGTAAAATTTTAGTATTTTGAAAATGTTTGAAAACACGTTTACATCAAGATTTCAAAGAAGAACAAAGAACACACACACAAGACCTAGGTAGGTTACTTCTAGAAATAAGACTATCTAACACAGGAAGCCTTGTTAGAACATGAACTGGGGATCTGACATCTTATCTGTCCCACATAAGCCAATTATTGTTCTTCACTGATTTTGACTACTTTCGGATAATTTGTCTCACAAAGAGATGGGATGAAGGCATGCAGCTGGATCATTGTAGACTCCCTGACATTGCTAAAAATAACCCAACCATGACTTACCTTCGCTCTATTGTATTCATGTGCTCATGTGTCTGGAACCATTCATAGTCTGCACGCTAAATTCTCTTTTTCTCTTTGTTTTAATGTTTGAAACTATGGTACTAATGGGAAACTTAGGGCTTTTATTTGACCAGCACTGCTGTTCTCACATCCTGGTACTCATAGAATCATGAACAGATTCTATCAGGGTGAAAAGGAGCTATGAACCTCCCTACAATATTCCTGATAACCCATTTCTCGAGCTTGTTTCTTGTTTCTTTATTTTTTCCACTGGAATCACTCTACTTCCAAGATGATCTCTACCGTTGCCAACTGGCATCAATTAATAGAGTTATTCTGTAAACCATGTTCAAATATTCTCATGGAGGTTTTTTTTTT
>ML093283.1:13768-24542 GCA_003697995.1 Taxidea taxus jeffersonii | reverse complement strand
GTCACTGAGATCTCTGCCTTCTTCTCCATCACAGGATGTTCTGTCTTCATGTGTCTGTGTATCTTCTCTTCTTATAAAGACACCCGTCCTATTGGATTCAGGCCCACCCTGATTCAGTAACACCTCATCTTAACTTGATTTGATCTTCGAAAACCCCATTTCCAAATAAGGTCTCATTTATGGGTACCAACATACCTTTTGGGAGACAGTTCAATCCACAACAGAGAAGGTGGAACTGTGTTCATTTATGTTCAGCCTCCCAGGTGAAATGTAAGTCTAACATGGCTGTGAGTAATACTAAAATATAGGTTTCACTATATTCCTTCATATTTCTGGAGAAAAATGTAGATAACTAGAACATTTAATGTGTGATTCTGGTCTGATGACTCTCTTAAAAATCCTTCTAAGGCTCTGTACTTAGGATACTTGGGATAAATTACAAAGTGCTTAAGACGGTAGACCTGATATTCCATAATAAGTTTCTGCCTTACCCCTGGCTCATCTCTTCCCTAGCACATTCTACCCTGTGGTCATATACAATCACTATAGTTGTGCTTCTTTGAGTGTTCTAAATTCCTTTGAACCCATTTCTTTGCACATATTGTTCTATGTATCCAGATTGCTCTCCACTCCTCCCCATTCTCCCTTTGTCTTTGGCTAGCGTCTACATATCTTTCAGTTCTCAGTGTAAAAGCATTTTCCTTTGTGGATTTGTTTCCCTGTTTGCGTGCTCTGCCTACCCTTGGAACAGCGCTCATGACATTATATTCAAATTCTCTGTTTCCCACATTAGCTTACAAATTCCCAGAGGTTTGACGTTTGTTTTATTTAGAATTATATTTCCTGGAGCTACACAGTGCTTGGCACAGAAAAGACATGCACATTTTCTTTTTTTCCTTTTTAAAGGAAAGACGAATAGGAGAGGAAGAGAAATTGAAAGAGGAAGAAGCATTAGAGGACAATAAACACATATCTGAATGCCCACACATTTATTAAATAGGATCAACTCATTGACCCATTCCATTTGTTCAAGTTCATTAAAATGATCTAAACGGAGATGAGCTGATGATTTCTGGGTGATTTCAGGGATCATTGATAAATGTATTAGGTCTTCATATAAATTATCTTGATCACAGAGAACCAGTAGAGTTTTGAAATTCAACACAGAGAAGCAAGTTGCCAGGGTTTAGATGCCAGCCCTGTTACTTAGTTCCCAAGTGACCTTGAATAATTCACATCTCCTTGCATCCTTTTCCTCACCTGTAAATTACAGATGATAATAGCACTAACTCACAAGGTTGATGTGAGAATGCTGTGAGTTACATTTAGAATGCTTTGTACCCAGAACAATACATATCAAACAGTACATGTTATATAGTGATAATTATTATTCTCAACATTTTCTTATTTTATCCAGTTTTTGCATCTGGATTAACTAGCCATCTTGACCAGCTAGGATTTAAACATTAAAATGAGTATTTTCAGCCACCCTCAAAATTAGATGGTCAAGTATTATATTTCAGTTTTCCATTGAATATACTAGCCCAATTCTGATACAAACTCAAAGGATACTATGTGAGAAGGAAATTTGTAGAAATTCTGTATTGATTAGGGGAAGACAAAATCATACAAATAAAGTTTTTGAAACATATTGTGGTTAGGAAGCTAACAAAACACTACATGAGTAGAATGGAATATAATGAATTGAGTCATATTTTTAAAATATTTTTTATTTCTACTTCAAGAGAGGTGTAAAATCACTGACTGTCATTCAAGGATATTCCATAAGAGGGCAGTAGTACATTTCCATATCAATAGGTTTCAAATACTTTCATTCACATTATGTCCAAGTAAATTGACAGTAATAATTGGTGCTTTGGAAGGTGTATGTTTATGTAAAAATCTTGCTTTTTATGCTTGAAGCTTTATGTCTTAGACCTCTATTACCTTGTAAATTTAAAAGAAAAAATATTTTTTATTTCTATGTAGAAATAAAACCTTTATAAAAATACAAAAAACCAACATAATTGATTCTTAAAAACAAAATACAAATAAACAATCATTAAAGAATCTTGTTTTCCTCAATGAAAGCAAACCATCAAGAAAACTGACTAAATGTATTGATATTTAGTAACAATTCTGGACATTAATAAAATATTTTGAAAACACTTTTTTTAAAATCAAAATATAAGTAGTTAAAATATACTAGACAATTTCCATCCTTGTCTGGATATTTACTCGTGTATGTGTGTGTGTGTGTGTGTGTGTGTGTGTGTATTAGTGTGTAGAATGCCATGAATCATCTTTGAAAATAAATAGTACCTCTTTGTAATAGGTAGTCTAGAAAATAAACCTATTCTTATTATTTTGTATAATGTGTTGATAAGTATGTAATGTTGATATACATTTATAATGTTTCTTTAAAAATGTATAGATAGTTTAATGGTAGTTGTGTAAGATATGATTTGGGGGACACATACATTCTTGAAGAACATAAATCTGTAGTGTTAATGCTAGTATTAAGATGAATTGAAGTTAATAACAATACTACCCAAAATATAGTTTGGCAACAATAAATAGTATTTTTTGACAAAGTGCTTGCTACATGCCAAGTAGAGCTCACAGCAGAATTTTACAGTTCTGATGTCATTTATTCTTCACGATGTCTGTTTGAGTTAGCCATCTTAATACTATGATTACCTTTTTATAATTAAAGGTTAAAACTGGTTGCCCAAGTTCACAATGCTAGTAAATGCCAGAATCAGGTCTCGAGAACCTGAGACTTTAACCAGTTGGCCGGAATAAAGCATGAAAAAGTTGACACACTTTAAAAAAAAAGTAAGAGATGACAAAAACTAGATAGGCCATCTTTTTATATTTTTCCTTGTGACCAGCGTGCCCCTGTGTGTAAAGGACCACTGTAAAGCGTGGTTGGATTTGAACTAAGGCCTAAGAATGATACCGAAATGGTTAAAAGACATGGTGAGGTTTCCTCTTTCTTTCTACCCCCAACCTTCTTTCTTCCGCCTTCATAGGCATTGAGCTTTTGCCAGCACTGTTGGAAGACAGGTAGATACAATACAGTGGGGAGAAGAAATGAGCAACTAAATCAAGGATAATGGGAATAAAGTTCCACACTGTTAAAAAAATGAAGTTACCAGCATAGAAAGGGGAGGATAGAATTGTAGTGTGAAATTACGCTGTGAAATTATGCTTTTTAAAAATAAATTGTAGAGAAGTAGGTGTAGAAATACATGCTCACATATATGTGTGTGTGTGTATGTATATACACATATGTATTTCCCAATTCTCTCCACTGACCAGCCAATGAATAATGATGTCCCATTTGAAAGGAACACAACTAGCACCCGGACCTTGGTCTATAAATACTATTTTAAAAAATATTTTATTTATTAATTATTTGACAGACAGAGATCACAAGTAGGCAGAGAGGCAGGCAGAGAGAGAGGAAGGAAAGCAGGCTCGCTGCTAAGCAGAGAGCCCAATGAGGGGCTCAATCCCAGGACCTGGAGACCATGATCTGAGCCGAAGGCAGAGGCTTTAACCCACTGAGCCACCCAGGCGCCCCTATAAATGCTATTTATGCTATATATATATATATATATATATACACACACACACACACACACACACATACACATACACACATATTTATACTTTTTATAAATACTATTCTCCACTAAAATGAATGAAAGGATCTTGAAGAAGTGGCTGATTCCAGGAATTGGGCAAGGAAAAAGCAAGATGAACTCAGGACAACGCCTCAGGCTAGGAACAAGGAAGTGCTCTAAGAATGACATAGATGAGTCGAAAAGATACAGCAACCCCTCTGAAGAGGCTTCCAGTGACCAGATGGAGGAGAATGTGAGTATCAAAACAAATAACAATAGTAACAATTGTCAACATTTTGAGTAAAATAGAAATTCAAATTCTAGCTATACAAAAATAATTATGTATTAAATTACAGAAACAGCAAGTTCTTTAAGTAGAACGATAACTAATATATGTAAAAGCAATGCTGGAATTGGAACATCAGCATTTGGCAACCATCATACAAATAATTCATATAAGAATCATAAATAGATGCAAACATTAATGAGCAACATAATATTTATAGAATCTCAAGGTATTTTTCTATAAAATACTTCAAAGTCATTAATAAATACATTAAGTAATGAACTCTGCAGTGGAGAAATCTGGCACTATCTTAACCAAATGGTAAAAGTTAGCATCATCAGGAATACAATTAGCCATGGTGTACTTCCTAATACAATGTATTAAGGAGAACACAAATCAATATAAAACATCCTACAAAGTAACTGGCCCGTATTCATTAAACTCATCAAAGACATGAAATACAAGGAGAGCCTGAGGAACGTTCCAGATTTGAAAAGTCTTATGAGACAGGTCCATTAAGTATATCATAAATTCTGGATTGGATCTTAGTCCTTTACAGCATATTATTAGGAAAATCATTGAAATTCAAATGGGGTTTGTGAATTAGATGGTGATATTTAAGCAGTTTTAATCAATGGTAATTTCATGATTGTGATGATTTTACTGTGCTTATGAAAGCAAATGTCCTAATGTGAGAAAAGGGTATATGGGAGCTCTTAATACTATCTGGCAACTTTTATATAAATTTGAAATACTTCAAAAGAGGGACACCTGGATGGCTCAGTGGGTTAAGCCTCTGCCTTTGGCTCAGGTCATGATCCCAGGGTCCTGGGATCGAGCCCCGAATAGAGCTCTCTGCTCAGCGGGGAGCCTGCTTCCTCCTCTCTCTCTGCCTGCCTCTCTGCCTCCTTGTGATCTCTCTCTCTGTAAAATAAATAAATAAAATAAAATTAAAAGAAATACTTCAAAAGAAAAAGGAAAACAACAACAACAACTACAAAAAGCACTAGAAAAGAGTTTACCAGAGAGACAGAACAGCAAATGCAAGATGCTAGAGCAGAGAAGGGAGGTAGAGCTAGGAGGGCAGGATCGCTGAGCACTGTGAGGGACAGCATGTGGTATGCACCAGATAAGGCTCGGGAATTAAGCAGAAGCTCTATCTTGCACGAAGACCATGCTGGACAGAGGTATTTGGGCTTTGTCATAAAAGAAAGAAGCCCTGAAAATTGTATCACAGGTAAATTGTCATGATCTGATTTATGTTTTAAAACCATACTCTGTGTGCTGAGTGTGGATTGTTGTGGATTGTTGATGGTGGGATGGGGAGAAAAAGTGTATTAACAGGAGTAAGGCAAGTCTGGGGGAGATGATGATTGCTTACCCTGTGTGACTGTAGGGTAGATGAAAAGGAGTAGCTTTTAAGTATATTTTGGAGTTAGAAACTACAGCTACAGGCTGATCTACTGAATGGAGGGATTAAGAATGACCCTGAGGCTCTCTGTGAAATATGGAGCATGTAAATTACTCTTTGTTATGTCCCAAAGTATATGCATAGCATAGGGTCCTGCATATATGAAATATTCCAGTGTGTTTTATATCAGTTTACTGATAATTGTATATCATTTGAAAATAATTATGAAGGTAGATATAATTATAGAATAATGCTTCTATAGTGAATGTTCTATGAAGAAATTATTTAGGCTTTTTACCCTGAAAATTTTTTAAGTGCTAATGTAAGCTATTGATATGATTGCCTCTACTATTCTATGACATTTTATATCATTTAATAATTATTCCATAATGGTTTGGAACTCCCACTCTTCAGTTGCTACTTGTCAGTTCCTAGAATTACAATATGGTAGCATTAAAAGTAATTTTGAAAGTGACTAATAAAACAATACTGTATTTCAGTATTTTTTGACCAATGTTCATCTGATCCTTCTCTAAAGATCCTGGTACTAGGAAATCTGCATGAATTTCAAAGACTAATCAGCAAATATAGCTCTCTGCTGCCTTCTTTTTTGCCTCTTTGTGCTTCATCTCTGTCACATCCCTTATGGGGAAAAAAGTGTGGGATAGAATGGTATATCATTCAGAGGTCATTCTAGATCAATGTGATACAGAAAAGACTTTTAAATGGGTAACTAGAGGCTTTTCAAGCCACTATGATGTGGAGGGCAGAAAGCCCCCCGCCCATTTTAAAGATTTTATTTATTTATTTGACAGACAGAGATCACAAGTAGGCAGAGAGGCAGGCAGACAGAGAGGAATGGAAGCGGGTTCCCTACTTCGCAGAGAGCCTGATGTGGGACTTGATCCCAGGACTCTGGGATCATGACCTGAGCGGAAGGCAGAGGCTTTAACCCACTGAGCCACCCAGGCGCTCCAGAAAAGGCTCTTTTAAGAAATGGGGAAATAATGGGAGAACTTGAAGATCTTCCCCAGCGACCTCAGCTGCCTGCAGTAGCTGTGTGGGTTATTTTCAGGAGGACTCTGGAAGCTCCCATTAATGATCCCAAAGGCACAGAACACTGAATTTGGTAATAGGAAAGATTCTGATGCCTGCTGAAAATCCTCTTCATCTCTGCTTGCCTACTGATGCCCACACACCTGTCTGTGGCTGCCACAGAATACTCCCTTTTTCTCACCTCCATCTCCCAGCTCATGAAGAAGTCTGGGAAGTATGGCTTTTGGCGTTCTTGCCCTGCAGTCTTTGGGGGAGCTTTGAAGGACAAGGATTGCGCTGAGAATCAGCAAATGACATCAATCACAGGTAGACTGATGATACTTTCTTTGAGCTCAATATTCAAATTAATGGTTTGTTATTTCTCCACACCTGCTATTGAAGTCAGTTGAAAGTGAACGTTTTGTCTGTAGTTCTCCAGAATCCTTATATCAATATAATGAAAAAGCAAAGTGAGAAACTGGGGAATATCTAACCAGGATGACTCAAATCTTTATCATGATGGTAAAGTTAATTTAGTCACTTTTTTTTTGTTGTTACACTTGACACACACTTATGGGAAACAAACAATGGAATTTCAAACCTGAAGTCAATAATGAATCTGATAATTTAGTTCTGAAAAGAGCACTTGGTTTAATGACAATTTAGATAATTAACTTGATAGATACATTTTATTCAGTTGCCAAATATTTATTAAGCACTTAAATGCATCTGAAACTCTATTAGGTTTGGGGGACACAAAATTTAATAGGCAATGATCTTTATCTATTACACATTCCCAAAGCCCTTTACTTAATGTCAGGATCTCAACTGGCTGAAGTTCTCTATCCGATAGTGATCTAAATGCTTGTCTTCTGAAGTGTCTGAGTCATGAGTGGACCTGCCTCATCTGTCTGTTGTTTGGTTTGGTTTGGTTTTTCGATTGCTTGATTGTGTATATGTTTGTTTGGCAATTATCTTTACTGATTGGAATGGAAGCAATGAAAAGTAACCCTGGAGAAGGCCAGAGATTCCAGAGAAAGTTTTCTTTCCTCCATTATGTAACAGCAACCACAGTTTATCCTTGTTAATTCCAATCCATCACCTGACCAGTATACTACCCGCTTTGCCTCTTGCTTGAATGGCATGAGGAGTGCCAGGTATCAACTTCCAGGAGTGCACGGGAGCAGGTGTATATGGACACCCAAGAACTGATGGTGTGTGTCATTTCTCACTCTGTCTTCAGTGACACATCCTTGGAAGCTTGAAGTCAGCCCTTGGAATTATTTACACCACAGTAATTGGCAAGTGCTATAAGGCAGGGCCTGTATAGCTCATTATTTCAGGACATATTACGAAGCAAAATACTGCAGTATCTATGCCTGTTTTCTTTGGCATGCTCTGTCTGTGTATACTAATTACTTTGTCTCCCATTCTTATTCTTATTTTATTAAGGATTGTTGTGCGTGGTTAACTTTATGATATGGTCTTTAGTTTATGCAATATAGAGGTAGGAACAGAATATGAGGAGTAATTACAATATCCAGCAGTGGATTCTATGACCAATGGGATTTTGTGTCACCCTTTTTAGGGAGTAGATGAGAAGATCTTTATTGTATAAAAGGTAATTGAATACTTGTATTCAATTGAATATTGTATAAAATATAATTGAATAGGTGAAAGCATAACATTGTTATTGTTGTTATATGGTTTTCTAGCATACAGTAAGAGTGAATATAGGTGGTGAGTAGCTGAAGGGATTCACCATGCTGGTAATTAATCTATTTTCTCTCATCTCCATACTTCCATCCTGTGTTCTGTGATGGCAGGTTGTTCCTGACAGTGTTTCCCCAGCAATAGCTTCTCAGTTTGGGAGCAGCACTTAATTCAAGTTTCTAGACCCTCTCTTTCTTTCTGTCTCTCTTTCTTTCTTTCCTTCTTTCTTTCTTCTTTCTTTCTTTCTTTCTTTCTTTCTTTCTTTCTTTCTTTCTTTCTTTCTTTCTTTCTTCTTTCTTTCTTTCACACTTTTCCCAAAACAGTCTCATTATGTCCCCTCAGAAGTAAAGTTCCAGCTGAGTAGAACACTTCCCATAGAAATCTGGCTCCCTCTTTGCAAAACACTGGCTCTGAGGTCCCGAGGTACCAAGCATCAAACAGGCAGTATCTTCTATTCCAAGGTATGGGTCCTAGAACTGCTGAGACCCTCCTGAGAACTATGCAGAAATTCTTTTCCAAGCTTCTAGGTTCTAATCCCTTCAACCTCTTCCCCTTCCCCCTACTTACTAATGATAGCTGTTTTCTCTGTGTACTATCTTTGTGCTACCCTTTAAAATTTTTATTTATTTTTAGATTACTTCATTTTTTAAATTTAAATTCAAGTTAGTTAACAGACAGTGGAGTATTTGTCTCAGGAGTAGAATTTAGTGATTCATCACTTACACGTAACACCCAGGGCTCATCCCAACAAGTGCCTTCCTTAATGTCCAACACCCAATTACCCCATCTCCCCACCCACCCCCTCTCCAGCAAACCTGGGTTTGTTCTCTATAGTTAAGAGTCTCTTATGGTCTGTCTCCCTCTCTGTTTTTATCTTATTTTACTTCTCTTTCCATTCCCCTATGTTCATCTGTTTTTGTTTCTTAAATTCCATATATGAGCGAAGCCGTATGATATTTGTCTTTCTCTGACTGACTTATTTTGCTTAGCATTATATACTCTATTTCTATCCACATTGTTGCAAGTGATAAGTTTTCATTATTTTTGGTCACCAAGTAATATGCCACTACACACACACACACACACACACACACACACACACACATGTATATGACACATGTTCCTTATCCATTCATCAGTTAATGGACATCTGGGCTCTTTCTATAATTTGGCTATTGTTGATAGTGCTACTATAAACATTGGGGTGCATGTGCCCCTTTGAATGTCCTTTTTAAAAGAAATCTTTGAAGCCCCCCAAATCTCTTCCACCAATTCTCTATATTGAATTCTCTTTATCACAATAACAAGTGTGGTTTCTATTTTCTTAAATATACTTTTGTTAAAAATACTTGCCATCAACCAATGCATCTAGAAAAATGTTGGAAATACAGAGTTGAACGTATTTGCTTATTCTGCTCAACCATTCTTCACTGTTGAGAGAAGGAAGATCAAGTTATTCTACACAATATACATCTTTCTGTTGTGCATGTTTATTGTGTGCCCTTGGGAGTCTTAGACAATGGTGTAGAAATAATGATCAAAAAGAATAAGAAAGATATCTTTGATAAAATAGACAGCTCAACATAATCAAGCTTTATGGAATAGAGAAAGAAAATAATTATAGAGGTGAAGACACTGGAGAAGTAGATAACTAAAGAAAGGAGAGGAAGAGGTGGAAATAGATAAAATGGGGATTTATTTATTTATTTTAAAAAATATTTTATTTATTTATTTGACAGACAGAGATCACAGGTAGGCAGAGAGGCAGGCAGAGAGAGAGGGGAGGAAGCAGGCTCCCCGCTGAGCAGAGAGCCCAATGTGGGGCTCGATCTCAGACCCTGGGATTACCAACCGCCCAAGACAGAGGCTTTAATCCACTGAGCCACCCAGGTACCCCTAAAATGGAGATTTAAAAAAGAGACACTGAATCCTAGATTTTGATTTGGGGGAATAATTCTAAAACTACTATGAAGGCCAATATAAAATCAACATTAAAAATATTGCCACGCTACCGTATGTTAGCTCCATCACTTCACAAAGGAAAACATTTTAATAAAAATGGTGGAACAAAATACTATCAAACTAGAAGTCAGTCCTATAGAAAGGACAGTACCTTACCACTCAACATAGACACAGGCAGACATACCACAGACGCTGCTCAAGAATCATTCTCCTCAACCAAATTCAGGAACAAAAGGAGTTATATGTTTGGCTAACATATAAAATTTAAAGTAGGTTTCTTTAGTGTTCCTTCTCAATTCTCCCACTCTAATGTCTCCCACTTACTTTGACTTCTTTGCTGATTATTATTGAAAATTTCTGGATCATTGCCTTCCCTAGAATGATGCTACAATTGCCTATAAAACGTACTGATATGCAAAAGGCCAACCTTTATTGTGCTTTATCTTTGTGTTTCCCATTAAAGACTATATATTTGTAAGACTTTACTGAAAACCTGGAGGTACCTAGAAAATTTAAGCATAGAAGAAAAAAATATGAAATTGCACAGTAAATATGGCTTCTTCTATTGTGCAATGTGGAAAAAAAAGTACTTTAATAGGATCATGGTTTTAGAGCTGGCTAAAATCAAAGATGGTATCATTTCCTAAGACAAAACACAATGAAATTTTAATTTATAATTTTTTATTAATTTTTTAAAATTTCAACATATAATGTAACCCACCCAACGACCCCCCC
>ML093283.1:0-13668 GCA_003697995.1 Taxidea taxus jeffersonii | reverse complement strand
CAACTAATCTTCGACAAAGCAGGAAAGAACATCCAATGGAAAAAAAAGACAGCCTCTTCAACAAGTGGTGTAAGGAAATGGTCCAATTTCATTTTTCTGCATGTGGCTGTCCAATTTTCCCAACACCATTTGTTGAAGAGGCTATCCTTTTTCCATTGGATGTTCTTTCCTGCTTTGTCGAAGATTAGTTGACCATAGAGTTGAGGGTCTATTTCTGGGCTCTCTATTCTGTTCCATTGATCTATGTGTCTGTTTTTGTGCCAGTACCATACTGTCTTAATGATGACAGCTTTGTAGTAGAGCTTGAAGTCGGGAATTGTGATGCCACCAACTTTGGTTTTCTTTTTCAATATTCCTTTGGCTATTCGAGGTCTTTTCTGGTTCCATATAAATTTTAGGATTATTTGTTCCATTTCTTTGAAAAAATTGGATGGAATTTTGATAGGCATTGCATTAAATGTGTAGATAGCTTTAGGTAGCATAGACATTTTCACGATATTAATTCTTCCAATCCATGAGCATGGAACATTTTTCCATGTCTTTGTGTCTTCCTCAATTTCTTTCATGAGTACTTTATAGTTCTCTGAGTATAGATTCTTTGCCTCTTTCGTTAGGTTTATTCCTAGGTATCTTATGGTTTTGGGTGTAATTGTAAATGGGATTGACTCCTTAATTTCTCTTTCTTCTGTCTTGTTGTTGGTGTAAAGAAATGCAACTGATTTCTGTGCATTGATTTTATATCCTGACACTTTACTGAATTCCTGTACAAGCTCTAGCAGTTTTGGAGTGGAGCCTTTTGGGTTTTCCACATATAGTATCATATCATCTGCAAAGAGCGATAGTTTGACTTCTTCTTTGCCGATTTGGATGCCTTTAATTTCTTTTTGTTGTCTGATTGCTGAGGCTAGGACTTCTAGTACTATGTTGAATAGCAGTGGTGATAACTGACATCCCTGCCGTGTTCCTGACCTTAACGGAAAAGCTCTCAGTTTTTCTCCATTGAGAATGATACTTGCCGTGGGTTTTTCATAGATGGCTTTGATAATATTGAGGTATGTGCCTTCTATCCCTACACTTTGAAGAGTTTTGATTAGGAAGGGATGTTGCACTTTATCAAATGCTTTTTCAGCATCTATTGAGAGTATCATATGGTTCTTGTTCTTTCTTTTGTTAATGTATTGAATCACATTGATTGATTTGCGGATGTTGAACCAAACTTGCTGCCCTGGAATAAATCCCACTTGGTCGTGCTGAATAATCCTTTAAATGTACTGTTGGATCCTATTGGCTAGTATTTTGGTGAGAATTTTTGCATCTGTGTTCATCAAGGATATTGGTCTGTAATTCTCTTTTTTGATGGGATCCTTGTCTGGTTTGGGGATCAAGGTGATGCTGGCCTCATAAAATGAGTTTGGAAGTTTTCCTTCCATTTCTATTTTTTGGGACAGTTTCAGGAGAATAGGAATTAATTCTTCTTTAAATGTTTGGTAGAATTCCCCTGGGAAGCCATCTGGCCCTGGGCTTTTGTTTGTTTGGAGATTTTTGATGACTGTTTCAATCTCCTTACTGGTTATGGGCCTATTCAGGTTTTCTATTTCTTTCTGGTTCAGTTTTGGCAGTTTATATGTCTCTAGGAAAGCATCCTTTTCTTCCCGATTGTCAAATTTGTTGGCATAGAGTTGCTCATAATATGTTCTTATGATTGTTTGTATTTCTTTGGTGTTGGTTGTGATCTTTCCTCTTTCATTCATGATTTTATTTATTTGGGTCCTTTCTCTTTTCTTTTTGATAAGTCCGGCCAGGGGTTTATCAATCTTATTCATTCTTTCAAAGAACCAGCTCCTAGTTTCATCGATTTGTTCTATTGTTTTTTTTTTTTTTTGGTTTCTATTTCATTGATTTCTGCTTTGATCTTTATTATTTCTCTTCTCCTGCTGGGTTTAGGCTTTCTTTGTTGTTCTTTCTCGAGCTCCTTTAAGTGTAGGGTTAGGTTGTGTATTTGAGACCTTTTCTGTTTCTTGAGAAAGGTTTGTATCGCTATATATTTTCCTCTCAGGACTGCCTTTGCTGTGTCCCACAGATTTTGGACCGTTGTGTTTTCATTATCATTTGTTTCCATGGTTTTTTTCAATTCTTCTTTAATTTCCTGGTTGACCCATTCATTCTTTAGAAGCATGCTGTTGAGTCTCCATGTATTTGTGCTCTTTCCAAATTTCCTCTTGTGCTTGAGTTCTAGCTTCAGGGCATTGTGGTCTGAAACTATGCAGGGAATGATTCCAATCTTTTGATACCAGTTGAGACCTGATTTATGACCCAGGATGTGATCTATTCTGGAGAATGTTCCATGGGCACTAGAGAAGAATGTGTATTCTGTTGCTTTGGGATGGAATGTTCTGAATATATCTGTGATGTCCATCTGCTCCAGTGTGTCATTTAAGACCTTTATTTCCTTGTTGATCTTTTGCTTGGATGATCTGTCCATTTCAGTGAGGGGCGTGTTAAAGTCCCCTACCATTATTGTATTCTTGTCAATGTGTTTCTTTGATTTTGTTATTAATTGGTTTATATAGTTGGCTGCTCCCATGTTAGGGGCATAGATACTTAAAATTGTTAGATCTTCTTGTTGGACAGACCCTTTGAGTATGATATTGTGTCCTTCCTCATCTCTTATTACAGTCTTTGGCTTAAAATCTAATTGATCTGATATAAGGATTGCCACCCCAGCTTTCTTCTGATGTCCATTAGCATGGTAAATTGTTTTCCACCCCCTCACTTTCAATCTGGAGGTGTCTTCAATTCTAAAATGAGTTTTTTGTAGGCAGCATATTGATGGGTTTTGTTTTTTATCCATTCTGAAACCCTGTGTCTTTTGATTGGGGCATTTAGCCCATTTACGTTCAGGGTAACTACTGAGAGATATGAATTTAGTGCCATTGTATTGCCTATAAGGTGATTGTTACTGTGTATTGTCTCTGTTCCTTCCCGATAATACTTTTAGGGTCTCTCTTTGCTTAGAGGACCTCTTTCAGTATTTCCTGTAGAACTGGTTCGCTGTTTACAAACTCTTTCAGTTTTCGTTTGTCCTGGAAGCTTTTTATCTCTCCTTCTATTTTCAATGATAACCTAGCTGGATAAAGTATTCTTGGCTGCATGTTTTTCTCATTTAGTGCTCTGAATATATCATGCCAGTTCTTTCTGGCCTGCCAGGTCTCTGTGGATAAGTCTCCTGCCAATCTAATATTTTTACCATTGTATGTTACAGACTTCTTGTCCCGTGCTGCTTTCAGGATTTTCTCTTTGTCGCTAAGACTTGTAAATTTTACTATTAGATGCCGGGGTGTGGGCCGATTCCTATTGATTTTGAGGGGTGTTCTCTGCACCTCCTGGATTTTAATGCTTGTTCCCTTTGCTATATTAGGGAAATTCTCTACAATAATTCTCTCCAGTATACCTTCTGCTCCTCTTTCTCTTTCTTCTTCTGGAATCCCAATTATTCTAATGTTGTTTCGTCTTATGGCATCACTTATCTCTCAAATTCTCCCCTCATGGTCCAGTAGTTGTTTGTCTCTCTTTTGCTCAGCTTCTTTATTCTCTGTCATTTGGTCTTCTATATCACTAATTCTTTCTTCTGCCTCATTTATCCTAGCAGTAAGAGTCTCCATTTTTGATTGTACCTCATTAATAGCTTTTTTAATTTCAACTTGATTAGATTTTAGTTCTTTTATTTCTCCAGAAAGGGCTTTTATTTCTCCTGACAGGGGCTCTCTAATATCTTCCACGCCTTTTTCGAGCCTGGTTAGAACCTTGAGAATCGTCGTCTTGAATTCCACATCTGACATATTACTAATGTCTATATTGATTAGGTCCCTAGCCTTTGGTACTGTCTCCTGTTCTTTTTTTTTGTGGTGAGTTTTTCCACCTTGTCATTTTGTCCAGATAAGAATATATGAAGGAGCAAATGTAATACTAACAGGGTGGCAAAGACCCCAGGAAGATGTGCTTTAACCACATCAGAAGAGACCCCAAATCCTGGGGCGAGGTAGAGAGAAAGGGGGTAAAAAGAAGTTCAGAAAAGAAAAAAAAGTATAAAAAAAAGAGAACAGAAATAAAGAAAAAATATTTAAAAAAGTAAAAATATATATGTGTGTGTTAGACTGGTGACTAGAGCAGGGTCACCCACTTGATTTTGGGAGTATTTTGGTCTCTTAGAAGAAACTACCTCCAAAAATTTTAAAGAATGCAAAACATATATAAGGGTAAACACAATGAAGGGATGGAATATGACTCTAAAGATTAAAGAAAAAAACTTTTTTTTTCCAACAAAGGAGTTGATAAGGTAAGTTGGTAGGGAGAAAAAAAAAGAAAAAAAAAAAAGAGTGGAGAGAACTTCCTTGGCCCGGGGACTAGATTTGGGTGTATTTTGATCTATTAGAAGAAGTTGTACCCCAAATTTTTAAGAAGAAAAAAAACCCCTATGTGTATACAAAGAATAAAGTTAGATACAATGAAGGATAAAATATGACTATAATAATAAATGTTCAAAAAAGATTCTTTTTTTAAAGAAAGTTATTAAGATAAACTAGTTAAAAAACGTTAAAAGAGGAAAGGGTAAAAGTTAAAAAAATTAGCAGAAGAGAAAAAAAACTAAAAAAAAAATTAATTAACTTTGTAAGACTAAAGATTCATGGGGAGAAAGCCAAGAATTCCATGCTTTGCTTTCTCCTCCTCTGGAATTCCGCTGTTCTCCTTGTTAAGTGAACTTGGTCTTGGCTGGATTTCTTGTTGATCTTCTGGAAGAGGGGCCTGTTGTAGGGATTTTCAAGTGTCTCTGCCCCAGGCGGAATTGCACCGCCCTTACCAGGGGCCGGGCTAAGTAATCCTCTCAGGTTCGCTTTCGGGAGCTTTTGTTCCCTGAACGCTTTCCGTAGAGTTCCAGAGGACGGGAATGAAAATGGCGGCCTCCCAATCTCCGGTTCAGAGGAGCCGAGAGCTCGGGGCCCCACTCTTCAGTGCGCCTTCAGAGAAAAGCGCTTAATCACTCCCGTCTCCCCAGCCTCCGGCCGCGCTTGGAGAAAAATGCGCGCAATCAGGCCCATTTCACTGGCCTCTGGCTGCGCTCCGAGATCACCCAGCCTGTGACCAAGCGTCTCTGTCTCTGGCACAGTGTCCCTCCTGGAGTCTCCGAATCCCACAGATGTCTGGGCTCTCCCAGTTCGGAATCTCCCCAGATCTTGGGGGACCCCACGCACAGAGCACCAGCCCGTGGCACAGATTACGGTTCACGGTAACTCCGAGTTGAGAGTTCACTCCTCGGCTCTGTCTCCGCAGCCTGCTTCCCCGCTCTAATACCTGTGAGCTCTGTGACACTCGGACACCCCAGATCTTTCTGTGACCCCGCGGGACCTGAGTCCACGCTGTGCCCACGAGGTTTTCATCCCAGTTTAGCCTCTGGCACAATGTCCCTCTGTGGAGCAGACTTTTAAAAGTCCTGATTTTGTGCTCCATTGTTCCGCTGCTTGCCAGGAGCCGGCCCCTCCCCCCGGGGTCTATCTTCCCGTCCCGTTGGATTCACTTCTCTGCTGGTCCTACCTTTTAGAAAGTGGTTGATTTTCTTTTTCTAAAATTGTTGCTCTTCTTCTCTTCGATCTCCTGTTGGATTCGTAGGTGTTCAGAATGGTTTGATAGGCTATCTAGCTGATCTCCTGCTGCCTGATGTCGTCTCAGCCTGCTACTTCTCCGCCATCTTTCTCTCCTAACTTACAATTTTTAAGTATATGCAAAGAATATAAAAGGACAAAATAAGCACTCATGTATTCCTTTCACACAAATTGAAAAAATTTTAAGGAATGGCTTATTTTGTTTATTCTATTCTACAACTATTTTCCCCCAAAGTATTTATTTAATTAACTAATTAATTTATTTATTTTCAAAAAGATGGAGAGAGCAGGGAGAGGAGGGACAGAAAGAGAGAATCTTGAGCAGACTCCCTGCTGAGCATGCAACCCAATGCAGGGCTGATTCCAGGACCCTGAGATCACAGCCTGAGCTGAAATCATGAGTCGGAGGCTTAACTGACTGAGCTACCTGGGGACCCTTTTTCAGGAGTATTTTAAAGCCAATTTCAGACATCATATAATTTTAATTTTATTTCTAAATGAAACTTTAGACAGAGGCAGAGACCAATCCGCTGTGCTTCTTTTTTATTTACCCTCACCTCTCATCAACCCCCCAACCCCTGACACACACTATACAGACACACACAAACACACAGTTTATTAAACACATTCAGGTTCCATTCCCACATGTTTCAGCCTTTAGTCTTTTTTTTTTTTTTTTAAAGATTTTATTTATTTGACAGATAGAGATCACAAGTAGGCAGAGAGGCAGGCAGAGAGAGAGGAAGAAGCAGGCTCCCCGCCGAGCAGAGAGCCCGATGCGGGGCTCGATCCCAGGACCCTGAGATCATGACCTGAGCCGAAGGCAGAGGATTAACCCACTGAGCCACCCAGGTGCCCCTCAGCCTTTAGTCTTAATGAAAATGACTCCTTCTTTTCCTCCTCCTTTTCTAAAACTCTGAGAAGTTTGAGGCTTCCCAAAGTGGTTTTTGCTTACAACCAAGTGACAGTTGGTTACAAAGTAGAGAGAGATTTTGGCCACTTTTATACTTCTTCTTGGGCAAAAACAATGGGTCATGATAAAAAACTATCATAATTCTATTACCTCATTTCAGATAGGGTTAATGAACAGGCGGTCCCTTTCTATTCTCTAAAAACAGCATAAAATAGCAAGGAATCAATACATGTTGCTTGTATTATGGTTAATGTACCATAATACAAGTTTATGCAAAAGTTTATGCAGATGTTAAGGTCAGTTGTCAACAGTCAAAAGTCATATCCCGCTAAACCCTGTGAGGATAGGAAAAAACATATTTTCTTTTATGAGGAGGGATAGGAAATCCGCCATGCTATTATAAACTATTTAACCAAGTGATTTGCAGAAGAATCTAGTCCTTTGTGGACTGACTCTCAGAACCGAGTCATGCCCCACTATTTCAAAGCCTGTTTGCTTCTCCATCTCCTGAGAGACATCTATGTTAGAAAACTCCATCCATAACTGCAGAATCAAATCTCATTCTAAAATCAGTTCTTCCCTCCGTTACTGTAGTCTGATGTGTGGCTGTTAGTGGGTAATTCATGTAAAACATTTACGTGTTCATAAACCCATACCTGATAGGTAAGTTCAGGACCATTATGATCCAGATTCATATTAAATACATGATATTCTTGCCAAGGTACTTCACCTATCATGCAGATGCTTACATGTTATCCCTCACACCAATGCCCCTTCTCTCAACTACAGAGGGCAATAGGTCAATGAAAAATAGTGCTTATTCCTGCACAATTTTGAAGTTTGTCCCTTGCGGATACCTTCTTCTACAAAAATTCTTTTAGGAAGAAAAAAGGCATTTACCATAGATTAGACAGAAGCAAATTGATATAAATGAATGGGAGTAGCATAAGGATTTATTATCCTCCTGTCCATAGCAATCAGTCTCCCAGTGGGTCAAGAATAAGGAAAAGGAGAGGGTGTGCACTCAGTTACACTCAACCGTCATTGCATTATCCCTGTTTTCCCATCTTACTGTGGGCCAGAGAAGACTTCCTCTTAGACTGACAGAAGTATGAAAGATTTGCCCTTAGTATTAAAATTCTATGTGTGATGATAGGATGTTAATTTATGAACATTGAACTCTTTAATATTAGTTTGCCTTTATAATAGTTTTCAAACAACTGTGATTAAAACTATTAAGAAGCTTATTTTTAAATGATAGCTTTTTGGTTCTCAGAAATTCTGATTCAAGAAGTCTGAGAGGTACTAAGTGATAAGCATAATTTTTAACCAATATCTTCAGGGATCTGGACACAAGTGATCTTCACTCACTGTGAGAAGTATTTTGTCACAGAGTATCAACATGTTGGGGTTAATGTAGAGCATGAAATCACCCATAATACCTGTCTTGCTAAAATGTAACAAGGAGGCCACTGAGGGCAGGGAAGTTTTCTGAGAAGGGCGTAGGCCTTTGGAATGCTGAAGTTTTTGAAATGCCAAGGCCTGCCTGTCCACTCTGTCCTTGGAATGCCTCATGGTGTTCCCTTCCCTGAAGCTTTCCTAGCCCAAACAACCACCCGTGACGTGATGTAAGAGACCTATGCATTGTCCCTCAGGCTATGTTTAGCCGGACTCCTGGAATAGGCTGATTAGCATATCCTATCTTCCTGGTAAACAGATCTCCTCGTTCCAATAAGACCCCTGTCACACGTCAGGTCACATGCTTGAGAAACAGTGATAAAGATTTGTAATTATCCTAAAGGACCAATAAAAAGCAGGAGCAGGGGCGCCTGGGTGGCTCAGTGGGTTAAAGCCTCTGCCTTTGGCTCAGGTCATGATCCCAGGTTCCTGGGATTGAGCCCCACATCGGGCTCTCTGCTCAGCAAGGAGCCTGCTTCCCCCTCTCTCTCTGCCTGCCTCTGCCTGATTGTGATCTCTGTCTGTAAAATAAATAAATAAAATCTTAAAAAAAAAAAAAAAAGCAGGAGCAAAGAGCAAAGGGTCTTCGTCTCTGAATGTTGACCTCCTTCCCTTCTCCCTCTTTCAGAGCACAGCAAAATCTGGAGGAATCTTTCATCCTTCAGCATAGGGATTGCTGGCCATTCCTGGTATAAGCATATAAAACAAACTTCAGTAATTGAGAGAAGAAAACAGTGTAGTGAGTATATATCATGTATCACTAACTCAGATGTGCTAATTATTTCACTTTCCCTCAGGCTCTTAGTTCCAGCATCCTGTGAAACACTGGATGTTTCAAAGGATCTTGCTTCCTCAGATTCACCATACAGTCTTTGGCTTATTCTCTACCCCCACAAAGACCCATTTCCTTCTGTTCTCCTTCAAACCTTTGGTCTTGAAAAATTTTTTTAAAGATTTAATTAATTAACTGATTAATTAATTTATAGAGCAGGGGGAAGGGCAGAGGGGAACCTAGAGGAAGAGCTGACTCCGAGCTCCCCACAGGCTCAGGGCTCCATCCCCGCCTTCCCCAACCTGAGATCCAGACCTGAGCCAAATTCAAGAGTCAGAGGGATGCTTAATAAACAGATTGAGCCACCCAGGCTTCCCCAACCTTAGGACTTTAAATTCTCAATAAACTAAAATTTCTGCGTGAGAGAAAGGTAGGATGGGCAGGCTGCAAGCAATTTTTACTTTGCTTCTGAGGCAAAGGAGCCCAAAATTATGACTTGATAAAGGGGAGTTAACAAGAATAAAAATGCACAAGCTATTGAATCACTAATTTATCTTGTCACCTGAGTTAATCTACTGGTATTGATATTTTTGATGATCATAACATTGTTCATACCATTTACAATTCCCATTTAATACATAATTTTTTTCTAATTGTGGAAGTAAATCAAATACATTATATAGAAATTTGGAAAATACAGAAAAAAATCATAAAAGTATATCACCCCTAATTCCAGCAACCAGAAAATAATCTAGAAAAAATTTTAATAAACTTTTTACAAACAGCCCTAAAATCTCTATAGCAAACACTTTATTTCTTTCTTTCCTAAGCAGAATCTTGAAATAACCATAGAGGAAACAATCTCATAGGAAAAACTAGTAAAAATAAATATGACATAATGGAATGTGGAAAATAATAATTGCAGAGATATTTTCTTGAGGTTTTCTTCTTGCCTGAAATCATTCCTTCTACCACAGGACACTGGCATGAGTACCTAGTTGCACTTAGTGGTTAATATGGTTGATCTCTGAGATAATAAATGGCCTAAAGCAGGTTAAACAGCTTATAGGGAAAAAAAAATTTAATTTATCTAGGTTTTCAAGTAGGAACCACACTCAGATACAATACTGATAGATTTTTAGGCAGTTGTTACATATTATCTATTGTGTTATTGTTGCTGTGGTGGTGGTGGTTTGCTTTCTCCTTTACAGGATTCTGTAGATTTTCATATTTTGGCATAGATCCTATATCTTTATATGTAGACCAGTCCCATCCAAGTCTGTTGAGGAGTTCTAAAAATTTTTCCAATTCTAGGAACTCCACTGAATCAGAATCTCCAGGGATTAACTTTTGAATTCTGCATTTTTATTAAATAACATGAGCAACTTCAGTGTGTAGCCAAGCTCAAGAACTACTAAAATAGGGCAAAAGATGTGGGTGTCACTAAGAAGTTGTTTTCTTTTAAAAATTGTCTTCAATATATTTGACCTTCCTTCCAGAATCTTTTTCCCCAAGATGACAGCCTCTTGATTGTGACTCAATCAAAAGTTGTGTTTCTGGTCTTGCAATGACTTTATTTTGAAGAAAGTTTGGTAATATTGTTTAGGATTGCTAAAAATAGGTAGTCATTGGTTAGTTAGTTCCTTATCTTTCCAATTTCCTTGCAACTCAAGAAAAGAGATACAACCCATGCTTTTGTTCTACCAAGGTAATTCAGTTAAAAAAATTGCCTGAATCATTCAAACTACTTTAATACTATATGAAAACGTCTCATTTTATTCTTATTTCTGCTATTATGACTGTATATTAGCCTTTCTGGTGGTTTTAGTTAAAATAAGGACAGTTTAATTTAACTATAATAAACAGTTTCTGTAGCCTTAAACATGGAAGAATTAGTGGCATTTCCTTTTGAATCTATGCCAATAGATCAAATTACAGATAGAATGCATCTTTTTATCTTTCCATTCCCTATACCACTGGGTCTTTGGAAGATGTGGAAGGGACTGGACAAGAATTAATTCGAGATGTGCATATTCAGATAGAAGATGGGTTAATAAATTGTTAAAGAGGATTTTTTTTTTCTGAGGCAATCCTAACTAAAGTTTTGTCTTAAATTCACAGAATTATAGTGTGGCTAAAATGAAATATTGTGTATAAAACTTCTCTAAGACAGAAAAATTTATTCATTTTTAAGGAACACTTTCTACGTGTGGTATATTTTATCTGACAAAGTTTTAAATCAAGTTTGCATTTAGAAGTTGCAGGCCAGCTTTAAAAACTTGTAACAGCATTCTGATGTTTCTTACAAAACAATTTATGTACTTTTTGCTCTCCTGAATCAATTTCTTATTTGACTGATTTGTGGCTCAATTAACAATCTTTCATCATTAGAGGTGACCCTACCAACAAGCGATTGCTTTTAGTGTACCATATAGAATTGGGCGAAGTACCATTTAACAAATCAGCCTTGTCCTTTTTCTTTTTCTTTTTTTAAAAAATATTTTATTTATTTATTTGACAGCAAGAGAGATCACAAGTAGGCAGAGACAGGGGGGAAGCAGGCTCCCTGCTGAGCAGAGAGCCCAATGCGATGCTCAATCTCAGGACCCTGAGATCATGACCTGAGCCGAAGGCAGAGGCTTAACCCACTGAGCCACCAGGTGCCCCAGCCTTGTCCTTTTTCAACTGAGATTTCTCCCCTGTCATAAATTTATGCATGGACTCCTAATGATGAAGAAACACCTTCAGCTTCAAAATTGGATATTAAATAGACTAACCAGCTTTTCAACTGGCTGACCATGCAGAAACAAATGTGAGTCATTGGGAATGGCTTCAATTCATTGTCAACCACAGGTTGCTACTTCTGTAATATTTTTACTTTCAGAGGTGATGTTTCAATCAAAATTATAAGTCCCGGGGCGCCTGGGTGGCTCAGTGGGTTAAAGCCTCTGCCTTCGGCTCAGGTCATGATCTCAGGGTCCTGGGATCGAGCCCCACATCCAGCTCTCTGCTCAACAGGGGACCTGCTTCCTCCTCTCTCTCTGCCTGCCTCTCTGCCTACTTGTGATCTCTGTTTGTCAAATAAAATCTTAAAAAAAAAAAAATTATAAGTCCCTTTTGCCATGACCCTAGGAGAAAGATATTCTCTGATATATATTTTTTGTTCCTTGGTCGTGGTTTTGAGGTTTGTGAGATATCACTCTGACAGCTGTGGAAATTAGTGGGTATAATTATATATGGTTTTGAAGTTTATTATTTTTGTTGACTATATCACTGCATTTAACATGGTATATATATATATGAAATATATATGCATGTTTATATTGAAGAAACTCTAAGTCCTTTTCCTTCAATTTATTTGTTTAATTTAAAATATTTTATTTCAATTATAGGCTGTTATTTAGTCTTAAAACTTATGTGGAGAGTTTACTACTCATGTCTACTGATTAAATATGAAGAGACTAAAAGGACAAAATGAAAAGAAGTTACATTGTTTGCCAGACCCTGAGAAATATATTCCCTAAAATTTTTCCTATATGAATTTGATCATTTTCTAATTTCAAACATGCAAAAGAGCCCACTCACATTTCCAAGCTAGAAGAGAAAAAAATCGATTTCAAGAATGTTTCAGAGAAACTTAAAAATGTTTCTCCGGTGAATTAACAAATAATTATATACTTATGATATCAAATTACATAGAATTAGTGTGATAGATTTCTGGCCACATAACTATTTTTTTTTCACATAAACTATTTAACAAATTGTTTCCAGATTATAAAAATACTGTGAGAAACCAGAACAGATTTACATAAGAAGTTCCATGAGGAGTTTATGTTGGGGAGATTCTTTTATTCTATTGGTTAAGGTTTGCTTCCATCTAAGAAACAGGTCCGAAGTACTTCAGCAAATCTACTCAGACTAAGTTAAAAAAAAAAAAAAGAATTGAGAATTGAGGCAATGATTTAGAGAAGTATATCTTGAATTTGAATGGGCATACAAATCACCTGAGGAATTCGTTAAAATATAGCTTTTAATTCCATAGTTATCTGATGAGGTTTGAGATTCTGCACATCTAACAGGCTCCCAGAAATGCTCTTATTGCTTAAACTACAGTCTGAGTAGCCAGGATTTAAAGCAGTGGATACCTGACTGCCTGTGGAAGCTGCTTTGGGGACGTTTTCAGCCAAGAGAGGCCAGGGCCATAACCCGGATGTGAATCCCGTGTCACCCAAGTGAGCCTTTGACATGTGTGCAGTTAGTGAGATTGTGAGTCTCAGTCAGGGTGGTGAACCACTGACTTATACAAACGGTTTTCTCTGCCAAGAGCGCGTGTAGGCACGGGTGTGCCTTGGGAGGTGTCTGGACGGGGATTTGGAATGAAAGTTTTTAAGAAGTCAAGAGAGAGAAGGCGAATTTCATTCTGAGCAGGCACACCTCTTGCTTTCAGAGCTTCTTTCCTCCCAGAGAACCACTTGTGAGGCAAAATCAGATACATAGTTACAGCCTCCTTACTCAGAAGGAAGTGCAAAGCCTCTGAAATCATCCCCTAATTCTCTGTCCTTCTCCAAATCTCTTCTGGTCATCCTGGCTTCCTTGCTATTTCTTGCCTTTTTTTTTCCCCCCTCAACAAACCACCCCCCAAATTTTGCACTGTTTCCTCAACCTGGAATATTCTTACTCCAAATATCCCATAGCAGATCTTTTCCCTCTTTCAAGTACTTGATCAAAGATTGTCTCCTCAATAAGGTTTCCTGACCTTCCTATCCAAATGACAACTTTCTACCAGCTCTTCTGATGCCCCTTATTTATATTACTTTTCTATAGCATATATCACATTCTATCATATTACTTATTTATTATGTTTAACT